>CAUYON010105428.1:0-14468 GCA_963573935.1 Arctocebus calabarensis
ACAGTCAAGGACTCTATTCCATTTACAGCATTGCCAAAGAAGATAAAATATTTTGGAGTTTACCTGACAAAGAATGTGAAAGATCTCTATAAAGAGAACCATGAAACTCTAAGGAAAGAAATAGCTGAAGATGTTAACAAATGGAAAAACATACCATGCTCATTACTGGGAAGAATCAACATTGTCAAAATGTCTATACTACCCAAAGCAACATACAATTTTAATGCAATCCCTATTAAAGTTCTATTGTCACCTGTTAAAAATCTCAAAAAAAAATTCAATTGTTTTATATGGAATCAGAAAAAAACCTCAAATAGCCAAGACATTACTCAGAAATAAAAACAAAGCAGGAGGAGTTACACTACCAGACCTCAGACTATACTCTAAATCAATAGTGATCAAAAGAGCATGGTACTGGAACAAAAACAGAGTGGTAGATGTATGGAGCAGAGTAGAGTACCAAGAGATGAACCCAGCAACTTTCCGTTATTTGATCTATGACAAGTCAATTAAAAACATTCAGTGGGAAAAGATTCCCTATTCAACAAATGGTGCTGAGTGAACTCGCTGGCAACCTGTAGAAGACTGAAACTGAACCCATATCTTTCACCTTTAACTAAGATAGACTGTTACTGGATTAAAGATTTAAACTTAAGACATGGAACTATAAAATTACTAGAAGAAGGTGCAGGGAAAACTCTTGAAGGAATTGGTCTGGGTGAATATTTTATGAGGAGGAACCCCTGGGCAATTGAAGCAGCAACAAAAATACACAACTTCAATCTGTTCAAACTAATAAGTTTCTGCACAGCCAAGAACACAGTTAGTAAAACAAGCATACAAGCCCTCAGAATGGGAGAAAATATTTGCAGGTTATGTCTCTGACCAAGTTTAATATCTAGAATACACAGAGAATCCATCTTTTTTTTTTTTTAATGCTGCATGGTATTCCATGGTATACATATACCACAATTTGCTAATCCATTCATGGGTTGATGGACACTTGGGCTTCTGCCATGACTTGGCAATTATTAATTGAGCTGCAATGAACAATTTGGTGCAAATATATTTATTGCAAAGTGATTTTTGGTCTTTTGGATATACAACTGGTAGACGAATTGCAGCATAAAATGGCAGGTCTACATTTAGATCCCTGAGTGTTCTCCAAACTTTTTCCAAAAGGAATGCAGTAGCTTGCATTCCCAGCAGCAGTGCAGAAGTTTTCTCTTTTCTCCACATCCATGCCAACATCTGTAGTTTTGGGACTTTGTGATGTAGGGTACTTTTATTGGAGTTAGACGATATCTCAAAGTGGTTTTGGTTTGCATTTCTCTGATGATTAAAGATGATGAGCTTTTTTTCATGTGTCTGTAGATCATGTGCCTGTCTTCCTTGGAGAAGCTTCTGTTCATGTCTCTTGCCCACAACAAAATGGGATCACTTTTTCTCTTCTTATTAATAAGTTTGAGTTCTCTGTGGATTCTTGTTATTAGACCTTTGGTGGAAACATAACCTGTAAATTCCTCTCCCATTCTGAAGGCTGTCTACTTGCTTTACTTGCTGTGTTTTTGGCAGTGCAGAAGCTTTTTAGTTTGGTCAAATCCCAGTAATGCATTTTTGATGTTGCTTCAATTGCCTAGGGGGTCCTCCTCATAATGTATTTACCTAGGCCAACTTTTTCAAGTGTTTCCCCTGCACTCTATCCAAAAATTTTTATGGTTTCATATTCTAAGTTTTATCCAGTGAGTCAATTTTTATTAGGGGAGATAGGTATGGGTCCAGTTTTAGTCTTCTACAAGTCACCAGTCAATTCACCTAGCACAATTTGTTAAATAGGGAATCATTTCCCCAATTTAATTTTTTGATAGGCTTATCAAAGATCAAATGACAATAAGTGTCTGGGTTCATCATTTGATTTTCAATTCTAATCAATACATTGACCTCTCTATTTTTGTGCCAGTACCATGCTGTTTTGATCACTTTAGATTTATAGTACAGTCTGAAGTCTGCTAACGTGATTCCTACTGATTTGTTTTCATTTCTGAATAATGTATTGGCTATTTGAGGTATTTTCTATTTGCATATAAAACTAAGTACGAATTTTTCCACATCTTTAAAGTATGACAGAGGTGCTTTAAATATGGATTCAATTAAATCTGTAGATTTCCTTGGGTAGTATGGACATTTTAACAATGTTGATTCTTCCCAGCAATGAGCATGGTATGTTTTTCAATTTGTTAACATGTTCAACTATTTCATTTCTCAGAGTTTCATAGTTCTCTTTATAGACATCTTTCACAACCTTCGCTAGGTGCACTCCCACATATTTCATCTTCTTTGGTACTATTGTAAATGGAACAGAGTCCATGATTGTTTTTTCAGCTTGACTATTGTAGCTATATATAAAGGCTACAGATTTGTGAGTATTGATTTTGAATTCTGAGATTCTGCTATATTCCTTGATCACTTTGAAGAGTTTTGTAGTTGAATCTGTGGGGTTTTCCAGTTATACGATCATATCCTGTGCAAAGAGTGAAAGTTTGATCTCTTCTAATCCTATTTGGATACCCTTGTTTGCCTTCTCTTGCCTGATTGTGATGGCTAAGACTTCCATTACAATGTTAAAAATCAGTGGAAACAATGGCCAACCTTGCCTGCTTCCTAATATGAGTGGAATTGATTTGAATTTCACTCCATTCAATATGATATTGACTGTGGGTTTGCTGTAGGTGACCTCTATCATTTTAGGAAATGTGCTTCTATACCTAAGCATTATTCTTAAGCATTCTGATCATGACAGGATGCTGTGTATTATCAAAAGCTTTTTCTGCATCAATTGAGAGAATCATATGGTCTTTATTTTTTATTTTGTTTATGTGATGTGTTATATTTATAGATTTATGTATATTGAACCATCCTTGGGACTCTGGGATAAAAACCACTTGATCATGATGTATAATTTGTTTGATATGTTGCTGGATTCTGTTTGCTAGTATCTTATTGAATATTTTTGCATCAATATTAATTAGGGATATTGGTCTATAATTTTCTTTTCCCAATGGGTGTTTTCCTGGTTTGGGATTTAAGGTGATATTTGCTTCATAAAATGTGTTGGGAAGTATTCCTTCTTTTCCTATGTTTTGCAAAAGGTTAAGATGTATGGGTACTAGTGCTTGTTTAAAGGTTTGGTTGAATTCTGCTTTGAAGCCTTCTGGTCCCAGACTTTAGTTTGGGGGGAGATTTTGTATGGTGGATGCTATTTCAGAACTTGATATAGGCCTGCTCAACATTTCCACTTCTTTTTGTCTAACTCTAGGAAGGTGGTGTGTTTCTAAGTATTGGTCTATTTCTTTCAGATTTTCATACTTCTGAGAATAGATTTTTTTGTAATATTCATTAATTATTTGTTGAATTATTGAGGAGTCTGTTGTTATTTGGCCTTTATTCTTCATGCTTGATGAAAGTAGGCATTTTGCTCTTTTATTTCTGGTTAGGTTAGCCAATGTTTTATCTATTTTATTGACCTTTCAAAAAACCAACTTTTTCATTTATTGATGTATAATTCTTTTTTCAATTTCATTTAATTTTGCTCCAATTTTGTTATTTCTTTTCTTCTACTGGGTTTGGAGATGGAATGTTCTTCCTTTTCCTTTGGATTGAGATGTCCAATTACATTGTTGACTTCCTCTCTTTCCGTTATTTTGAGGAAGGCTTGCACTGCTATAATTGTCCCTCTTAGGTTTGCCTTAGCAGTATTCCAGAGGTTCTGGTAATTCATGTCTTCATTGTCATTTTTTTCCAAAAAGTTTGTAATTTCATTTTTAATCTCATTGATGACTCAGCTATCATTCACTATGAGGTTATTTAGTTTCCATGTTTTTGTATGAGTATGCAGATTCCTGTTGTTACTGAGTTCAATTTTCATTCCATTATGGTCCAAGAAGATACAAGGAATAATTTCTATTCTTTTAAATTTGCTGAGCGTAGACTTGTGACCTAAGATGTGATCACTTTTGGAGGATGTTCCATGGGCTTATGAGAAGAACATGTATTCAGTTTTTTTAGGATGAAATGTTCTGTAAATGGCTGTTAAATCTAATTATTCAATGATTACGTTGAAGTCTAGAATTTGTTTGGTTAGTTTCCTTTGGAGGATCTAGCCAACACTGCCAATGGGGTGTTAAAATCTCTGACTATTATGGGGCTGGAGGTTATCAAACGAATGTCTCTGGGTCTCTCTTAGAAATTGAGGAGCATTATTGTTGGGTATATAAATGTTAAAAATTGAAATCTCATCATGTTGAGAGTTTCCCTTGACAAAAAATGAAGTGACCATCCTTATATTTCCTTACCTTTGTTGGTTTAAAGCCTATTGTATCTGCCAATAAAATTGCAACACCTGCTTTTTTCTGATTTCCATTTGCCTGAATTGTACATGTCCATCCTTTCACCCTGAGTCAATATATATCTTTTAAGGAAAGATGAGTTTCTTGTATTCAGCAAATATCTAGCCTGAGTTTTTGTTTCCAGTCAGCCAACTTGTGCCTCTTTAGAGGGCAATTTAAACTATTTACATTAATTGAGAGTATTGATAAACCTGGTTGTATTTTGGGTGTCAAGTTTCTGAAAGTCCAGTGGACATTTTTAAACCCTTCACCACTGTGGAAGTTGGAGTTTGATCAAAAGTTTTTGAGTGAGTTTACTTTGGTGGTAGAGTATTGTGCCTGTCATTGTGGAGGAGAGGTCTGAGAATATCCTAGAGAGGTGATTTAGTTATTGAAAATTTTCTACAGGTGAATCTCATTAAAGTCTTTAATTTCTCCATCATAAATGAAAATCAGTTTAGCTGGATATAGGATTCTGGTATCAATGATTTTTAATATCTTATTCTTTAAAATTTGGCATAGTTAAAGACTTTTGATAAAGTAATCATATATTCTATTTGTTAAATGGATAAATAACTTTGATGCTAAACAAATATAAAATGTGAACAAAAATTTGTCACATGTTGGTAAAATTGATTCCAACATCACCTAATAGGAGCTCTAAAATTAAGAATATATGTACATGTATGTGTATGTGTGTGCTATATTTTAAATGAAATGATTAAAGGTAAATTTTGCATGTTTTCAGAGAGAAAAAATATAATAACAAGTAACTAAAAATAAGAATTGCATCCGATTTCTTCTTAGTGTAACAAGTAGGGAGTATGGAACTGTTTAATAAGTTTAAAAACACAATAAATTTGAAACTATAATTTTAAACAAAATGAAACAATCATTCAACTTTAAGGGAAAAGTTAGGAATATTTTTTAACATACAGGAATCAA
Source organism: Arctocebus calabarensis (assembly GCA_963573935.1). Lineage (NCBI taxonomy): Eukaryota > Metazoa > Chordata > Mammalia > Primates > Lorisidae > Arctocebus > Arctocebus calabarensis. The sequence continues at coordinate 5,331 of CAUYON010105428.1, forward strand.
AAACTTTCCATTCTAACTCATTGTAAAAAAACAAAATTAAAGAAAACATTTAGAAAAAAAAAAGAGAACAAAAGTATTTGGTGAAATAAAAAAAGTATTTAAAATTTTTAACTCTGAATTTTAAAGAAGTTGTGATGAATCATTGGTAGGAGTGTCAGAGAATACTCTCCAGACCATTAATTAATCATAATTTCTTTAAAATTCTTGTTAATATAAGGATATATACAGTTAGGTTACATGATTTGCATTTGTAGTTGAGTCCTTTACCCAACACGTTTGCCATATACCCCTACATTGTACTTGTTAGGAGGGAGCTCACCAAAACCTGTACCCCTTTATTGAATTAAATTATTATTTTTTTCATGTGAGCCTGCTGTTGTTCAAATATGAGCTTCAAATTAGTGTGGAGTACATGGGAGGCTTGGTTTTCCATTCTTGAGATACTTTACTACAGATAATGTTCTCCAATTATTTCCAGTTAAATAGAAAATATTTAAAGTTTCCATCTTTTTTAATTACTAAATAGTATTCCATGGTATACATACATCAAAGTTTATTGAAAAAACCTTTAATCATAAGTACATTTTCACTTGAATGTTTATAGAATCTAATTCAAAATGGCAAAGATATGGAAACAACCCAAGTGCCCATCAGTCATGAATAGATTATGTTGGGAGAATGGGGACTGAATACCCCATTTTTGGTGAAGGAAAACACCCTTACAAAAGGGGGAAGATTAAAAAGTAAGCTAGGTGAGTTAGAACAAAGAAAAGTCAGCTAGTTTACATTTACACTAGCCAGGGCTATCAAGCTTCCTGCCTTTTCTGAAATTCTAGCCTATTGGGGATACAGCTTACAAATATCCTACTGGGTCTGTGAACATTCTTAGAAAAAAATGGTCATAGAAGGGGCTATGACAGAGACCTAGAAAGAGAAATTAACTGGATCATTTCCTGCCTAGTGGACAGACAAAGCAGATACCCTTTGTGGAGACTGGCATTTTCCTGGGACAGAGATGAAGAGAATAGCTCCAGCTCTGAGATATGGGCAGAAGAGCTTATATTTCTTTTCGCAGAGGAAGATCCTCTGTGGTGGTGATGGGAAGAAAATTCGTCCTGACCCTTGATTTCTCAGAGGAGATTAATGCCAGTGGCATTTTACTCCACAAGGAACTAGCAGAGTTTAACACTTCCCGAGAAATCTGTGTGTGTGATCTCAAGTTGGAGGCTCTCCTAATAGGAGGCTCAGATTTCAGATTTCTCAAGGCTACCCTTAAGGTTAATAATAATAACAATAGAGCTGATATGCTCAATCAGAGAAACTGCTGCCATCTTTGTTCCCTCCCTCATCTTACCCTCTGGGCAAATAGATGTCAATAAAAGCAGAGTGGAGCAAACACTAGGGGTCATTTCCAGAAGCCCACAAATAGGCAATGTACCCCTTTGCTCCTACTTTTAATTCTACTGTATGTTTCATGTCTCTTTCTTTACCACTGTTTCTAACTTTATAATTTTTCAGTCCATCACTGCCAGTTTCCACAGGTCTCAGCAAACCCTGTTCCTCAGGTGGGACTCCCCCACCCCCGAAAAGATTAGATAGCAGATGATTAGCAATATAAGGGAAAGAAGAGGAGTTAAATAAACATTTACTCAAAAGTTTCTCTAATGTTCAGGGCTATTTCTCAGTGCTGATAGAAAAAAAAAAGAAAACTATAATTTGTTTGAATGGAACTTAATGATGTAAAATTAAACATTGAAAAGCAGACTTAGAATTTTCTGACCTCTAAAGAAAAACTGAGACAAAGAATATTCCATTAAATCAGCATCATCAAGAAATAAAAACAAAGTATAATTCAATAATTTATTTATATCCATGTGAGCTCATAAGTATTTTATTCTATGGTTTATAACTTATTGTCATCATTATGTATATTGTTGATCAATATGTTCCAGTTTGGCCCTTGCAATAAATTTATTTAATTGCCTTTAGATATATAAAGATAAATTGGTGGAACATATTGAACTATCTGCCAAGAAAATTAAGAAAACAATCACATGTACAATAGCATCAAAAAAGAACAAAATACATAAGAATACATTTAACCAAAAATGTTATTCTACATTGAAAACTATAAATCATGAGTGAAAGAAATTGAAGAAGGCACACACAAAAAGTTAGCCTGTGCTCATAGATGGAAGAATTAATATCTTTAAAATATCCATAGTATTTAGAGCAATCTGCAGATTAAATGCAACCCCTAACAAAATTCTAAAGACATTTTATCATAAATACAAAAAAAAGGAATCTTAAAATATATGCAAGGTCACAAAAGTTGTCAGACAGCAAAAACAATCTTGAAAAAGAAAAACAAAATTTGAGGCAACACACTTCCTGATTTCAATTTTTACTATAAAGCTATAGTAGCCAAAACAGTGTGGTACTGGCATAAAAGCAGATACATAGACCAATGGAATAGAATAGAGAGCCTAGAAACAAACCCACAGATATATGGTCAAATAATTTTCAACAAAGGTGCTAAACCCAATAGAAAAAATAATCTTTTCAATACATAATGTTGGAAAAAATGGATCCCCACATGAAAAAGAAGAAAATTAAACCCTCATATCATACACAAAAATCAAATAAAATTAATTAAAGACTTAAGTGCAAGTGGAAAAACTATACAACTTCTAGAAGGAAACAGGTACAATGCTTCTTGACTTTAGTCATGGGAATTATTTTTGTATATGACACCAAAAGCATAGTCAACAAAACAAAAATTAGGTAGATGTGGTAGCACATGTCTATCTATAGCTAGCAGGGAGGCTGAGGCAGCAGGATCACTTGATTCCAGGAAATTGACATTACAATGAGATATATCTCACCCCTGGGCCACAATGAGACTCTGTCTCTTAAAAAAAAGGAAAAATAATTGGGAAAGTGGATTAAACTTAGATACTTTTGCACAGGAAAGGCAATCATCAAAAAATGAAAAAGCAAGCTGCTGCTTTTGCACAGGAAAGGCAATCATCAACAAAATGAAAAAGCAAGCTGCTGACTGGAAGAAAATATTTACAAGCCGTATCTTTTATAAGAGTTTATACACAAAATCTATTAGCAACTCACATAACTAAATTGTAAAAATAAGTAAGGCAGTGAATAAATATATATCCAATTCAAACATTGGCAGATTTCCTGAATAGACATTTTTTCAAAGAAGGCATAAAACTGGCTAACAATGTATATAAAACAATTCACAACCTCACTAATCATCAGGGAAATAGAAACCAAAACCATGATGATCTATCACCTCACACCTGTTAGGATGAAAATGACTAAAGATAACAAGTATGAGCAAAGATGTGGAGAAAGGGAGACCCTTATATACCATAGATGGAAATGTGAATTAGTATAGCCACTATGTAAAACAGTATAGAGGCTCCTCAAAAAAATAAAAATACGTTTATTATATGCCCTTTGCTTGTTGGAGCAAAGACTTTACAATTTGGTCCTGAAGGTATGACTTCTGTAGTTAAGAAGTAGAAGTAGAAGTTGACTTTCATTAGACTGGCCACTTTGGTAACAATGGCATTGACCACTTTCCTAAGACATTCGGCCAAGACTTTAACTAATGCTGAATATGTTGGTATTTGGGGGAAGATTTTATACATTTCTCTGGGAGTAGAAAATAGATCACCAACTCATTTAATTTTGACTTCTAAATACTTACAAAATGGTAATTATTCATAGTCCCATCTTCCCTCAATAATATTTGATTTAATGACCTTGAAAAACCAAAGGCTATATTTCCATTTAGTGATTAAATCAATGTGAATCAAGCTAATAGGGAGGCTATATTTCCATTTAGTGATTTAATCATGGTCAATTCAAGTATGCTGGAAATGTTTTCACGCAGATAAGCTAGTGTGGCCATACTTTTTATATAATTTTTTTAAAGGATTAGGTAATAATTTTCAGTCACTTCAGATTATACAACATGAATGTAACTCTTCCTAATTTTAATGCATAATATTGAATCATATTGTTTCAGGTAAATTGATTCCTGTCATTCCTTTATATATAAAAGTTGTCTACTAAGTATTGAGTATATGACCATTTTGTTAGACATCAACAACATTTCCCCTCCATTTTCTTGTAATGTGCATGCTCATTGAGAGATGAGGGAAAATCACAATTACTTGTGCTTCAGTTTTTCATAACGAAATTATAAGTTTCTAACAATAAAGACAAGAATTTTACAAAGGCATTTGGATCGTTAAGTTAATCACATTTGTGGGTTGAAGTGTCCATAGCTGCAACTTCAGAGAATGTGATACTCGGTGTGAATGCTAATGACATACAAAGGAACTTAGTTCTTCATTACTAGAAAATAAAGTCTTTTCTGAAATAGAGCTTTGTATCCACCTCTTTCTACAACATCCCCAATATAATGGACATTTGGAAAATACAAAATGGCAAAGCAATATTGAAATTCATTCAGCAATTTTTTGAAATGTTTCTTCTGAACAAAGAGCTCAACCAATATCTTCACTCCGTTATGTTACATAGTTGCATCCATTTTCATTATCTTTACAGCATGTGAATCACATTCAATTCTAATAACCATCTCCAGATGCTGCTGTAAAGGAGAAAGATTTTTCCAATTGTTATAATTTTTATCAATTTCCCCCCTTGTATCCTGATGTTCTGGCTTCTCTGTGAACAATGAGAATTTTTGTGTGTGTATGTGTGAAGGAGAGATTTGGCAAGATTTTGAATACACACACACACACACACACATTTTAACTCTTCACCACAAAAGGTTTTTGTTTTGTTTTGTTTTGTTTTGAGACGGATCCTCAAGCTGTTGCCCTGGGTAGATTGCCATGGCATCACAGCTCACGGCCTACAACTCCTGGGCTCAAGTGATTCTCCTGCCTCAGCCTCCCAAGTAGCTGGGATCACAAGCGCCCACTACAATGCCCGGCTATTTTGTGATTACAGCCATCATTGTTTGGCGGGCCCAGGCTGGATTCGAACCCACCAGCTCAGGTGTATGTGGCTGGTGTTTTAGCTGCTTGAGTCACAGGAGCCGAGCCAAAAAGGTTTTTTATATCAGTCTAAGCTCTAAACCTCCTAAGCTGATTGAATGTGGAGCCAGACAAGCAATGTGGTCAAAGGCCTATGTGTCCCCTTGAATAATGCTTCATTCTGTATAAAGCAAAAGGTAATAGGAAATTGTGGGCTGGACACATTCTTAATCTGTGTGTGTATGGGACTGAAACAGCAAGAGAGGTTAAGAAATCACTCAAACAACAAAGCAGTGGCATTTCCAACATGCTTTTCACTTTATAGCTTAGTAATACTGTCTTTAAATTCATTTTTTACAGGTCATATAGCTTGTTTTTCCTATTCTTTTAACTGTTTATAGAATTTTGTCTGAATTGAGAAAGATTAAATTTTGATAAAAGGAAAAAATTCATATTTGTGTTCCTCTCATTGCTATGTGTGCAAAAATTAGTACAAACACACATGTAGATTTATTACCCACTTATTAATGTTTTGATGCATGTTTAAGATTGCTAGCATTATCTACTTCCTAGCTCATCTTTTTTCAGTATTTAAGGGCTGAGCTCAATTCAATAAAATTTTGTGTGAATTATGAGATAATAAGTAATCGTTTCCCTGCCCACTTACTCTGCTTGTTCTACTTCTGTTTCCACTATTAACTTTTTAGAGTAAAATTTGCAAAAGTAGAATTATTACTCTATATTGGGCCATTATCTCTAGATAATTCTTATAAGATAATGGGTATGTGTTAGGAATGGAGCATAAAAATTCAAAGTCCTGAGTGAATGAAAAAAATTTTATATAGAAAGGGAAGGAAAAGCTTTGTAGCATGAGGCTTCATTAGGATGATATAAATGGAATATATTATAGAGAACATACATAAAAAGTTGTGGCAATGAAAGATCTGAGCATTCTGGAGGTACCTAGCAGTTTCATTATAAGCAGGTATTTATAAGGAAATATTTGTTAGTGACATTCTCAGAACTTGAAAAGTTATGAGGTAAAGTGAAACCAATAAAAGGTAAATATTCTCCCTCTCATTATAAAAATAGATTAGATGGATAGATAATGTGTGTATATATACACACATACATATGCATATTTATCTTGATTAGAGCAGTGTTCACAACTACTGTGTTTTTCTTTCACTAGCCTTTGAGGTAGGCATGAAAGTTCTAATTATAACTTTTTTCTTTTTCTGTAGTTTTTAAAAAATGGAGTGAAGAGTGAAAAGTGAAACAGTTGGTTGATTTTTTTGTTCAGAAGAAACATATCAAGAAATTTCTGTTTTTCAAGTATTTAAATAATACATAAATTATTAACCTTTGTGCTTGGTTCTTTTCTGTTGTCACTCTTCCTATTTGTTTGCTTGACTTATCACCTTCCTAGCTCTCTATGATGACCTCTGCTTCACCCTAACCCTATTTAAACTCAATTAGGCTCTACTGACCTGAAAAGAAAGAAAAGATGAAATGGGAAGAAAAACAGTACAATAAAAATCCTGACATTGGGTATCCAAGGTCCTATGTCTTAACCTGAACCTTATATTTGAAAGAATACTTAGCTCACAGTTTCTCCATGATGAGAAGGAAAAAAAAAATAATTCACTTAGCTAGGGAAAATGCAATAAGAATTTGTAGAGACAATTAACAAATTTAGAAACAATACATAACATAATCTAAGTTCTGAGAAGGAGGGGAACATAACCCTCTCTAAGTTTATATTTCTCTAGGAGAAAAAAAATCTGAACCCAATTCTCTGATAAAATACAGAATACCTTACAGAAAATCCTCCCTTGACAACATATTGCAAGAACTGATAGCATGACATGTTTAATAGTGAGAGTACCAGAGAGTGCCCCTCATATTTCCTAAAACTATGGGGTGGCAAGGCAGAATGCAAATCTTATTCCCAGGAACAGCAGGAATTAGGTGCAGAAATTAGCTCAAGAGGTAAGCAAGAAATCTTGCTGGCATGCAGTAGCTGTTGCGGATGTCATGAGAGAAGTCTGCAGCAAAGATCAAGAGTGGATAATCCAGCAGGGAATCAGATAAAGATACCATTATATCAAAATAATATCAGCAAGTAAGGGAATATAGCACAGTATTAGATAGAATTATTTGCATTTCAGAAAACCAAGATAAATCAAGATCAAGAGTGAGATTCCCCTCCATACTGATGGCAATGTGGCACTTACATGAGCACCCTGTTAAGCTTAGAATATATCACAAGAAAAAGAAATAGGAGAGTGGAATATCATGAATTTGTTTGCATTTACATTGAAATGACTGAGAAAAATGAAGAAAGGGATTAAGTTTGTCTCGAAGTAACTTGATTGTTTTTGCTGCCTGAGACAAAATCGGGGCTCCGGTTAATTTTGTAGAAATTAATTTCAATTTTAGAAAAATATGCTGGACATTGGCACTCTTAAAATCATGGTACTGTGAAATGTGAACATGGTATTAATATACCAGTTTTCCATGAAAGATTTTATTTCTACAGAGACTAGCGTCAAGGATAAAAGAAAAAAGAGAAGAAAAGAGAATGAGTTTGGAATACCTGCAATATTGGTAATATGCTACCCTGAGGGGTTGTGGAGGTAAAAATACATTTTAAAAAAATGGACACATCGGCTCCTAACAGTCCATGTAAGTTTTACTCAGGATTGAACATATGGTATAGAATTATTAAACTTTTAGAGCTGAAGAAACTTTCAGAAATTTAATGTTAAAATGAGGTTAGCCTTGACAGTAAGCTACACTCATAGCTTTCCAAAGCATTGAAGTTAGAGGACAGTAAGCTACACTTATTTCTTTCCATAACATTGAAGTTTTAGGATCAGGTGTCCATTTTATTGCTGAGAAAATTGAGATCCAGTACAGGAAAATTATTTGGCCTTTCTTAATTTTCTGCTATTAATTTATAGCCATTGGTAGTGAAGAAATTTAAGTGAATTTTAGGAAATGTCTGAATTATACTTATTAAGAACAAATAAAAGGAAAGGATTCATAGGATTATTACTTGGAAGGTACCATGAGAAGTAAATGGATGATTGGATATAAAGTAAGAGTTAATTGAGTTAATTGTTATACAAATGTTGAAATCTTCTTATTAACACTATTAATGAAGTCATAAAATTGTAGAGAAAATTGTGCCCTGATATTGAGCATAGGCTTGCTTTCCACTTGAGAGACCTAAAGAGTCGTGAGAATGGCATGTGAGTTGTGTACATTCAGGAGGCCAGAAGACTGACCTCCAAGGAGAATGTATATGCGAGGTGTGGCAAAGAAAGATTCTCTGGATTCCAAAAGTCTCTTAACACTGGAGGAAAACAATGTACTCAAGGTATGTGGTTTGGCAAATACAAAAGTGGACACATTCTATCTGAACTTCTCCATGTCCTCCCTAATCAGTGCTAATATCAGATAAGTAGCTTTTGTTTACTTCTTCCTTTTTTAGGATAATAAATACAGACCTCTGGTTTGCTCAGGAAGGCTCCTCCCAGAGTTCCTCAGTCCCTTGGCACAGACTCTGTGTCAAACCTCTTCGTTCCTCATCAAACATCCCTCATCTGGTGACCCCAAACCCTTTATAAAATGACCATGCACCAAAGACCTAGGATAGAATCTCCTAAATGGAAGAAATAATGCTTGTCTGAGTTAACAGTGCAAGGTGAAAACAATATTATTACTTTGACATATAAGGGCATGACTTTTTAAAACATTGCAGCATGGCTTTCACTACCTAATGAAAACATTAACTTAACTTCAGAGAAATCCACATACATTATTGGTGGTCACAAAATCACCAACCCCTTCTTGGAACTGACTAGACAATTGGCCTCTGTTACATTCATCAGTCCTGAAGTCTGCTTCACATGGACCGCAGCAACAGTATTTTTTTATTATATCCAAATTTGTCGCCATTAATTTTATTTTTTTTTAATAATTTTATTGAATCATAATTATGTACATTGGTGCAATCACAGGGCACGATTCATATACATTCAGAAATATTTTGATCATACTGTTACAGATATCCTTCATGGCATTTCCTTGATCACTATAT
>CAUYON010105433.1:0-13621 GCA_963573935.1 Arctocebus calabarensis
CTCAAGCGAGTCTCCTGCCTCCACCTCCCAAGTAGCTGGTACTACAGGTGCCCGCCACAACGCCCGGCCATTTTTTGGTTGCAGCCGTCATTGTTGTTTGGTGGGCCCGGGCTGGATTCGAACCCACCAGCTCAGGTGTACGTGGCTGGTGCCTTAGCTCGTTGAGCCACAGGCGGCAAGCCCATTTTTTTTTTTTTTAAAGAAAGTCATGCCTCTTTAAAATGGAGATTTCTCTATAACACTTTTACGAGTCCATGCAAAGATTTCAGATTCTTTTCTAATGTATGTGCCCTTCCGGTGTTTTTTTTGTTGTTGTTGTTGTTTTGTTTTTTTGCAGTTTTTGGCCAGGGCTGGGTTTGAACCCGCCACCTCCAGCATATGGGGCCGGCACCCTATTCCTTTGAGCCACAGGTGCCGCCCTTTTTCCTTTCTTTTTCTGAGGGTGCCAATTATACATACATTGGACCATCTATGTTAGTTTTTGTTGTGCCTTAACATTCCTTCTCACTCATCTGCACTTTACATTATGATGTGGCATTGCTCATACTTAGGAAGGATTCTCTCTGCCTCAAAAGAAAGTTCATTTTTTTGTTTTGGGGAGAATTGGGGTGAAAAAAAATCACTCTTTTCTGCTGACTGTGATCAACACTGACATTTTTCTTCTCTCCACACTGTTAGTAGCCTACATTTCTAAAAGGTTTTATATTTGACTGTTTCCCTGATAAATCCAGAGTTTCCAAATTCTTCTCCACATCTTTCCCTGGGTCCATACTATTTTTTCCAAGCACAGTTTTGCCAGCTTCTCTGAAGAATGTGTCAGAGGCGTGCCCCCTCTGTCAGTACCTCCCTCTCACACTGATCAACTTTTATTTAACTTCATGGCTGTCCTTCATAGATTATGTTCCAGCATTTGTGTGGTTCATCAAAAACAAAATTTCCTTTTAATTTTTCATTTCTATTCATTGCTTTCCATTGCTTTAGTGAGGAGAGAGGAGATGTCTGTAACAAAGCTTATCAATAGGGAAAATTATTGTCATTTTTGTAGGTTGTTCCTCATGGACTGTATCACTGTTAAATTTGTGACCCATAAAAGAAATATAATATTCCAATTCTCTCCATCCTAACTACCATACAATATCATGTGGATGTCGTATGTCCTTTTGAGATTCTGCCTTGAGCTTTATGTCTCCTTCTGGACCGCTCACTGAATGACTCCTGATGCCTTAGCTCATGTAGGGTGAGCTCAGGAACTAACTCAACTGGAGAAATGGCTTATGCACTACTACTTTGATACAAAAATATAGCAGTCCTTAGAATAGAGGGAACAGCATGAATTTGAACACATTTACATTTATATATAAGGTGAACAATATTAGTATGATTGACATCATTCTGGATAATTCCTATGGCTGTTATTCCTGCATTTTCGAATTGGGCTGTTATCACAGCCATGTATCAAATCCCCATCAGATTGATTCTATCTGAATTTGGGAAAGTGTATGTGACATAATAAGTATGTCTTTCTGAGCTTCTGGGAAAGACTTTCGACTTTCTTTGCTTTACTTTTCATAGAACCCTTTATTATCATCTTCTACATTTTCACAAATCCCAGCCGTACCTGCTTAGAAATCAATAGTCTTATCCTTGGTTTTATCTGGCTTCCTAGTTTTGGCATATTTTATATTTTCTTTCCTATTGTCCTGTCAGGAAATAATACTGGGGGATTTGGGGAAAGGAAATAATCTCAGAAATTCATGGATTTCAGCTCCGTGAAGCTGAACCTCGTATTTTCCAGATCTGAGAATTGAGACCAAGGTGTGATGGGACATGGGTGAGTTCTCACCCCTCCTGCTCTGTAGGCCTATCTCCTGGTCTTTCTAATGCACCCCACTGCCTTTGGATAATTTTGTTTGACATCAAACAATACTAAAAAAAAAACCCTGGAAATGCTCATTTACAGACATTGCCCATGTTCAAAATGTAGCTGTATTTTGAACTTGAGCATCAGCTAAGTAGACAACTACATCCGATGTAATTGCAATTATGTCTTTGGAAATTTATAGCATCACTCTCAAGCTCAAGAACTTATTGGAAGCTACCCAAACTCCAGTTTTACCTCTCATTAAAAATAAAATACAGAGGGTGCTCAAATACACATTTTAAGAAAGGGAAAAACTATTAAAATTGTAAAACGCAAGTGACATGTGACTTCTGCAATTACAAGAAATACAAGATACAATATAGAAGATAAGAAATGTTATTGTTATAAGTTGAGTATTACAACTTTAATACAGATTTTTCTTTTATTAACAGCCTGTGGCTCAAAGGAGAAGGGTGACGGCCCCATATGCTGGAAGTGGTGGTTTCAAACCCAGCTCCAGCCAAAAACTGCAAAAAATAAAAAAAAGAAAATGTGTATACATTTTGGCACCCTCTGTATAAAGCATGTCATTAGCATAAATATGACATTTAGGTAAACGAGATGAATGTATTTATTTTTCTTTATGTCCTGTCTTTATGTCTAAGGTCTCAAGGTCTCAAATTCCTGTCTTCCCAGAAGGTGGTATAACCAGAATATTTTCATTTTATAATTCACTTTTTTTCTATTTTAAATGATGCTTTTGAAAACAATATATCAATGGCCAGTCATGGTGGTTCATGCCTGTAATCCTAGCACTCTCAGAGGCCTTGGTGGGTGGATCCCTTGAGCTCAGAAGCAGTCCCTGCCACCCCTGTCCCTGCCACAAAGTGGCAAGAATCCTGTCAACCGGCACTTCTTTTTTTTCTTTTTTTGTATAAACAGAGTTTCAATTTATCGCCCTCGGTAGAGTGCCGTGAAGTCACAGCTCATAGCAAACTCCAACTCCTAGGGTTAGGCGATTCTCTTGCCTCAGCCTCCTGAGTAGCTGGGACCACAGGTGCTGGCCACAACGCCCGGCTAGTTATTGATGCAGTTTAGCTGGGGCCGGGTTTGAACCCGCCACCCTTAGTATATGGGGCCGGCGCCCTACTTGCTGAGCCACAGGCGCCGCCCAACAGACACTTTTTATATGGCATCAACAGGCATTTTTTATATTTGTTAGTAAATCCTGGTATGGGGAGGATTTACAAACAATTATGGGAGATTTCTATTCTGACACCTTTATACTCAGCATCCAGCAGTGTGGCACAGCCTCAGCTCTCCCACCCTGCTTGGACTTTATAGTTCTTCCCATTTTTTGTGTCTGGGGGTTGGGGGATGCTGATTCCCAGTGTTCTGACCTCCACTTTCAGTAGGGGACACTATCTCCCTGGTGGTACCGGCATTGCATTTTCAGGGAGAGGCATTCCCCCTCTGTCTGCCGTTTGGAGGGGTCTGGTTCCTGCCACCCCCTCTGCAACATGCACTGCCCCTCTCTGGGTCTGCTGGAGGTGACCAGGGCCATGTCATTTGCACACAGCTGCCGAAGGGGACCTCTCTGTCTCGGGTCTCGGACTGGAAATGAAATTCTGCTTTGGGGACATTCATCTGCAGAAGAAAATGCAATGTGAACTCAATTTATTTTCTTCTGATGCCTCTGAATCTACATTTCTTCCTCACTAGCTTTATCCCTGGCTCTGAGCATCACCTTCGTGGATGCCCAGGGCACGTGGCCCTCCAGGATGTGCGTGCATTTCATCAGGGGCCTAGGAGAAGCAGCCTCGAAATTCAGAGTCAAGTGCAGCTCCAGAAATAGCAAAAAGGGAAGGTTCATGTGAGAACAGAGCCCCTGGCAACTCCCTGAATTTTCTCCTTTGTGGTCAAGTTGAGCTTTTAGAATGGTTTCAAATGTGTCCCTCCTTCTGGGTGCAATGTGTGGCAGCTCCACTGGGCTGCTGCCTTTTTGTTGGTTGTGTGGCCCCAGGGGGACATTGTCATGTGCAGTGGCTTCTCACTGTAGTGACAGTGTAACTGGAGTGTGTGTGCAGGGGCCGGGCACCGGGGCTGTCCTGAGTCGTAGGTGGTGTGAGTGCTCAGAGGATGTGAGAAGTCCAGCCAGGCCAGTTCACAGGGCCACCAACTGACCCCTCCAGGAAGGCAGGCACTTACACTCAGGGAATCCTCACAGGGCAAGAAGCCTCCTACATCGTGGCCAGCCCGGGGAAAGCTTCCCAAAGGCTATTGACAAACCCAACTTTGCTCCTGCATAACAGAGCTTGCAAAAATCCCAGATGAATTCATTTTTAAAAACACTGGCCTGCAATGGATCAGTTGCTGGTTTTCTGACTCTGTGGATTCAGTGGCCAGGCAGTGCTGAATCTCCCACCTTCTGTTCAGGTGATTCTGGGTTTTTATCTACAGAACTGAGCCTCTGGGTGTGCTACTCGTGTGAAACCCCGCGAGTCCTGAGGGCCACTCCTGGACCCTGGGGCAGGCTTCCCCAAGGAGGTAGAGGCAGCGTTCTGCTCAGTGCATGTAGGATTTCCTAGGGGCACAAAGCATTTGGATGTTTCTTAAACCTTCAGTGGCACAATGTAATTAATGTAGCAGGAAAGTGATGGTTAGCTCTGGGGGCTGCATACATTGATTCCCTGACTGAGGGAATCTTTTATGATTTATTTATTTATAGGGATTTACAGAATGATGGAAAGGCATTGAACGGAAAGTTAACCCCCCCCAGCCTGCTTTCATCCCTTTCCATTTAATTTTTTTGTCCAGCGGTTATGGCACTCTGCATTTTATTTCTCCTTCCATAAATGTAATGGCTGTGTTGAAATATGATTTGCACATCGCCCAATTTGCCCATTTCAAGTGTACAACTGAATGGCTGCCCATATGTTTGCAGGGCTGGGCAACTGTCACCACAGTCAGTTTTAGGCCATTTTCATCATCCCCAAAAAGAACCCTCCAGCTCAGCACGTCCCAATCGTCCTACCCCTCTACAGCCCCTGGCAGCCACGAGTCCATTTTCTGTCATTCTGGACATTTCAAATAAAGGGAATTCACAATCTGTGACCATTTGTGTCCAGCTGCTTTTGCCGAGGCTCTTGTTTTCAGAGTTTGTGTGGGTTGGAGATGAACAGACCCCCAGTCGTCTTTGTGGCTGAATCGTAGTCCTCGACATGGATGGAGCACGTTCGTTTCGCCAGTGTCCACATGATGGACATTTGGGTTGTTCCCACCTCCTGGCCGTTGTGAAGATAACTGCCAAGAATGAGCATGCCTGGCTTTATGAGTGTGCCTCATGCTGAGTTTTCTTTCTGTGGACATGAACCTGGGACTGGGATGGCTGGGTGCTTTGGTTCGATTCTGCGAGAGTGTGGCCTGGACTCTGCTGCGTCCGTCATTCATTCTGCCTGGCATAATGCACAAAGAAACGTTGACAGAATGAACCCAGGAATGGGAAAACCTCATCTGGGGAGTCCAACCCCCAGCTTTCTTCTGGTTGAGTCTGATTTGGAGAAAGGCAGAAATGTTCATTGAGCTCAATTTTCTCTATGACTTTGGTCTGGACTCAAGGATTTCTAAGACATCTCAAGAAGCAAATATATAAAGGGGTGGGGCTTTGCCCTAAAACATAGAGGAAAATCAACATTTTTTTTAATAGGGCTTGAGATTCATGGGTTACAAAAAGGCCTTTGTAATGTTTTCCAGCTCTTGGACCAGGAGGTATTTTTTAAGCAAGGCTCTCTGGTGAAACCGCTTATGTGTATGAGTGTGTGTGTGTGTGTGTGTGTGTGCACGCGTGCAAACGTGCTTTGTGGAGACAGGGTCTCATTCTGTCATCCAGGCTGGAGAGCACAGGCATCACCATAGCTCTTACCAACCTCAAACTCCTGACTCAAGCAATTCTCCTGCCTCGGTCTCTCCTATAGCTGGGACTACAGATGCCCACCACTAAACCTGGCTAACTTTTCTAAAATAGTTTTATATTTTTCTATGCGAAAAATGGCTTTAAAAATGCTACATTTTCTGATAATGTAAGAATAGGGGAAGAACCACAGTAAGAAGCAGTTTTTAGCAGATAAGCAGTAGCTATAAGAGTGTCACAAACGTTTGATTAAACACATGCCAATTTAAAGACATTAGAGTTTTTCGTTGTAATCTTCTCTAAAGTAAAAAACTTGAACATGTACAACACGGCCGTGATCACCGCGTACTAGACCAGTCTTGTTTCAATTACCCACCCCCCACCAACTGGGTTATTTAGAAGTAATTCTCAGATGTCCCATCCTCTTACCCATCTATATTTCTGCAACATAGGGGCTTGGATGAAGAGTTGGATTTGGCCGATGTTGAAGTTTCCTCTCAATCCAGTTAGGCATCAACTTATGGAGCCTTGAGCTTTTGAACTACCCCATGCTGGGTTGTGCTTCTATTTTCTATGGGGTTTTAGAGGGTAAAAAAAGACTCAAGGGTGGGAGAGAATACTCCCTCAGAAAGACAAGTTCTTCCAACATTGTACTTTGTGTGTTGTAACACGGTGTGATAACATTATATAACACTAGACACTAAATGACATACGTTTAATCTGGAAGCAAACCTTCACCTGGTCTTGGTTTGCCCTCTACCCCTTAATTCATGGGTACAAAGGGCAGGTTTGAGCTGCTCTGATTTCCTAACAAGCCAACTCAGCAGCGTCTTTGAACTCCACACCTGGATGTCTAAAGTGACATTCAGAGGTCATGAGGTGGGTGAGTGGAGTCAGGAAGTGGAAAATGAGAGCAGTTTTTTCTAGACACAAGAAAGCAAGATTGGAGCAAACTGCTACTATCTGCTGCACCAGAAGTGTTCCATTTTGCTTTTGGTATTGTTGTAGTGCCATGATGACTGACCGTCCCAAACTGGGAAAGTTCTCATTGCCTATGATTGTCCAGAATGGATCATTGAAATGTTTTTTATTTTTATTTTGCATTGTTATGCCTTCTTTGTGGTTTTCTTTTAAAAGGAAAACAAAAACCCTAAAATGATTGTCGTTCATTCTTTGTTAATAATCTTTCATTAAGCTGTATTTCTGACACTTGACCTAAATTGAGTCAATTAACACTTAATGCTTATTGGTTAATTGGGTCACCATTCCTCACTGGTGACCGTAATCTGGACAACTATGTAAATATGTTAAAAACAAATTAAACTAAAATTAAATCAATGGCACCGTATTCCAGTATCGTTCAACCTTTTTTCATTTTTTAATCTCACGGGACATATGAACTTACAGTCAACTGCCATGGCACAAAATTATGTTGATTAAAAAAAGTAAAAAAAAAAAAAAAAGAATAAAGTTATTGTTCTTTCAACTTTTTTTGAAAATAATTTACTTAATGATCTTTATAATCGTTTGCGGCACACCTAAGATCCTCTCACAGCACACCAGTTGAAAATCACTGCTGTGTTTCAATAATGTGAACACAAGGAAAGAAAGAATACAAGTAGGGTCTTCATTGCTGACCCAAATTGCTTCCCTTTTCTTTTAGAAAAAACGTCACGCAGTATTAAGATGGAACTTAACATAAAGACCATCGTGTATTCCGTCAAAGAGGTCATCAGAGTATCGAAAGCTCTCTCTTGTGCACAATTCTGTGTGTTCCATCAAAGTGTATTGAGAAAGTGAAGAAGGCAGGTGGAGTTTATAGTAAGTTTACAGCCTAGAAGAACATTCTTGAATTCCTAGCCATGGGATTTCTTAATAGGAAAAACAAACAAACAAAACACCTCTGTAAAATACTTTAAAGATGTATTTCTGTGCCAGGATGAGTTGCCATGGTCTGGGGATATAGAAACCCAAGAAGCCGTGGGTATAGTGTCTGAAAGGAGTTGGATTGCAGGTTGGTTTTTGCACAAATCAGGAAGTCAGGAATTATAGGCAATGTCGTAGACTCATGTATGGAAAGTATAGCTTGGTTTGGTCTGAAATGCTGAGCTATCTCAAAGGGGGGCTCACACATCATAGGTAGATTTAGAGATTCTTTAAATGCCACTTGGTGGAGATAGTTGAGCTTCGTCTAAAAATTTGGAGTCAGTAGGAATGAATGCCTAAGTTATTTATAACCTGTGAAGCCTTAAAAGGAGCTGTTTTACGCTACGTTTTATGGATGGTGAGCATGACTTAATCCTAGCCTGGCATGGCTTTAGGTCTTGTTTATAATTTGCCATCTTAGTACCATGAAGTTTGTTGCCTATAAATTGTTAAAGGGAGGGGGTATAATGAAGTGTGTCCAACCTCTTTTCCTGTCATGGTCAGGAGCTCATTTGGGGGACTTTCCTGGGGTCCCCTTGGCCAAGAATGGGTCCATTTTATTTGTTGGGGAGATTTAGACTCAGGGTTTTATTTTTAGTTTATGGATTTTTTTTGAATTCTACATATTGTGTGAGGTCCTGTGTAATGGCCATCTACCTCTGTAGGTGGAGTTCTCTATGCAAAGTACCACTCTATGACAGCCTGGAAGTCTGGCCCAAGCTCATGTGTCCAGGATATCCCTGTGGGGCCACGTTGAGAGCCTGTTTTCTAAAGACAGGGGGTCACCAGGGCCAGGAGCCCAAAGAGTGCCCGTGATGTTTGTGAACATCTTCCCAGCAAGGCTGTGGTTGCAAAATGTCAGAGCACAGGCTCAGATTCTCACCGCAACCCTCATGCTTTCTCCTTGGTGCTAACTTTCTGTGCCACGGTAGAGCATCTCCTGGCCTGGCTGTATATATAGGCCTCAGCATTGTGGCTTCAGCTGGCAGAGTCACTTTATCTCTGCCTTGATTTACCAAGTCACTGTCCAAGTGGCCACAAGACATGGACATAAGCAGAGGTTCCAGGTGGTCACCCCTGAAGTGTTCTAGCTTCAGTAGCTTTGATTTTCTATCACTTGCCTTTCAACGTCAAGGTATCCAAAGTCACAAACTCAATCCCCAATGGAAGAAAATAATAATTTGTCCCACAGCTGCAAAATTACAATCCAATGTCTCAAATATACTCCATTGAGTAATCTTTTTAAACTAGAAGAGGTATGTGTCAACGGAGAAAAGGTCTTTATTATGGGGAAGAGATTCCTCGAATGGAATACTGACAAATGTTATACTGTCAGCTCAGGTCAAAATGTCATTTTCCTATTCGCAGGGCAATGATGTATTGCCCCATTTCTCTCCTGGGTGATTGCAGCAGGCACCTTACTGTCCACCCCATCCTGATGAGTCCTTGATACATTTTCTGCTTTTTCCAGGTGAGGGGGCAGTCCCTGGTCCATTGGCAAGGTCCAGCTCTTCCTGACTGTTCATGGAGCAACTGAAAGAGAAGCGTGTTAATCTGCAGAAAGGCCACTGGCTATAGAGAGGTAAGAAACTCTTCATTTATCTAAATGAAAGTGCAAATAGGAGAAATTTAGCAAAACATGTGGGCAGATTTCTCTTGCAGAGCAATTTTCAGTTGCCTAGGATATATAACTCCTCAGGTGTTTCTCAGGAGCGATCATCGGCATCCACAAACAGGAATCTTCCCCATTTTCCAATGGCTACACATTGGTTGGTTAATGTTTAAAATGCCTCTAGAGTCACTAATTATTTTGTTTGCATTCCATGTGCTGAAAATCAGAGGGAACAGGTTTCATCTCAGCTTTCTGGATCTAAAAGTGCAACAGAGGAAGCTTTGATTTTCAGCCACAGGATGTAACATGAGGCTGAAATCTCCAAAGGAGCAGGAGAAACATGATCCTTTGATGTTGTTTTGTTCTTTTGGTAACTGCATTTCAGAGTTCTCTCAGGCAGCAGTTGGGCCGAGGGGGATAACCCAATCTGGAGAAGTAGCATAGAGACCACATCTAGGAGTCTTTCTGAGCTCTCTTAACCTTTTCTCTCCCACAAGCATTTCTCTTTTTTCTCCTCTCTTGCTTAACTTGGTGCATGGGAAGCTCAGCTGATTAAATTCCTAGGTCTAAATGAGGTCCTGAAAAGTCTGTGTGGGGAGGCACGCATTGAATAACTGTTATCCTCTTCTTTGAAGAGATGAATTATTATTCTCTCGGGCAGTTTGGTTTCAGAAGACAAATGCAAAGAGCCTCAATGCCTGTGTCCAAATAGGAGTCTTGTCTGTCTTGCCTGTCACCACGTCGCTCCCTAAATAGAGTCCTGCTGCTCTGCGGTGTGGTGAGATGTATAATTCACCCGCCAAACGCGTATCACACACTCTCCTGCGTAGAAAAGACAGTAAAATCATGTTTTTGTGCCAAAAAGGATTAATTTATTTAAAAGATGTTTTGCAGATACATTATTGTATTGGATACACAAAGCAGTGGTTGTTCAAAGCTTTAACTTTTGGTGAGATCGTACCTTCCAAATGCAGATTTTACGAAATGGCCAAATGTTTGATCATCGGTAAGCCCACTGCTAAGTTATATTAATTCAAAGTATGTTGTGTAAGGCTACAGGTTTTTGGAAGAAAACTCATGAAATGATTTTCTTTTCATTCACATGTGTTAGACAGAGGAGAGTAGTCTGTGCTTAGAGAGTATAACTCCTTGGGTGCTATTGGAGACCATACATGGTGCTCTGCAACTGTAATTACCACTTACGGAGGTGATTTTCAACCCATGTGCTGTGGCACACGGCTCAGAGGATCACGTGTTCTCAGAGGATCTTGGGTGTGCTGAGAAAATTTTCAAAGGTCATTGATTAAATTATTTTCTAAAGAACTTCAAACCACAGTAAACATATTCTTTTTTTTTTTTTTTACTCTTCTTTTTGATGAACATAATTTAAGCATGCAGCATCAGTTTAAGTATAGGTTCGAGTGTGGCGTGAGATAAACCAGGTCGGCAAAGCTGGTGTAGGGCATGATTATCTTGTACTAAGCTGGTTTAGGGGATGATTGTCTGTACAAAGAGATCCGTTGCCAAGAGCTGAGGGGATCTGTCTTTACTCCTAGAATGCAGACTGACATGGGAACATCTCCTCACACCTGCTGCTCCCTGGGATAAAGGGTGCTTTGATGTAGTTTCCAAGAGGCCAGGATGCCTGTGCTCGGATCTCTTCCCACGGGAGGCTGCCTGCTGTCTGTGGAGGGGGCCACACCCCTGCGTCTTCAAACAGATGTTTTGAGGGGGGACTGATGTGGGTAGCAAAAAGTCATCCACACCCACATTGCTTACATGGCCTCTCTTGCCTTCCTTTTGCAAATGCTTTGGACACGGAGGCATGGCCCGCTGTGTACTCAGTGTACTGGGGAGGGACCGTGGCCTGAGTGCCCCCCAGAAGTGAGTCAAAAGCATTGGCCAGCACTGGAGGTTCAGGGCAGATACTGATGATGACAGGGGACCCTTCTGGGGTGCAGAGAAGGTGAAGAAGATGGAATCTAATGATGACTGACCCCCACCCCCTGGCTGCCCAGCACAGCCCCACCTTAATGGTCAGTGGGTAACAGCACATCTGCTCCCCCCTGGGCAGTTGGGCAGCCCACGACCTTTGGCCCTGAGGCTCACACACTTAGCTACGGATGGGGCACTGACAACCAGACCCCCCAGACTGCCTGCTGAAGGGGGTGTGTTTGTCCCTTCCAAATGTCCAGTTGAAGTTTGATCCCCAGGGTTGGATTGGGGCCTGGAAGAGGTGTTTGGGTCCTGGGGGTGGATCCCGTGGGAACAGCGGGGTGCCCACCCTGCAGTGAGGAGGGGGTTCTCTCTGCCAGTTCTGCAGGGAGCTGGGAGTTCAAAACTGACCCTGGCACTTCCTCCTGTCTGTCCTGCTCCCTCTCTGGCCATGTAGCTCCTGTTCACTTTCCCCTGTGACTGGAAGGCCCTTAGAGGGAGCAGAGACTGCCCCCGTCCTTTCCCTGTGACTAGAAGCCTGTCAGAAGTAGCAGAGGCTGCCCCTGTCCTTCCCCTGTGACTGGAAGCCTGTCAGAGGGAGCAGAGGCTGTACCCGTCCTTCCCCTGTGACTGGAAGGCCCTTAGAGGGAGCAGAGGCTGCCCCCATCCTTTCCCTGTAACTGGAAGCCCCTTAGAGGGAGCAGAGGCTGGACCCGTCCTTCCCCTGTGACTGGAAGCCCGTCAGAGGGAGCACAGGCTGCCCCCGTCCTTCCCCTGTGACTGGATGTCCGTTGGAGGGAGCAGAAGCTGCCCCCTCCTTCCCCTGTGACTGGAAGCCCGTCGGAGGGAGCAGAGGCTGGCCCTGTCCTTCCCCTGTGACTGGAAGCCCGTCGGAGGGAGCAGAGGCTGGCTTGGTCCTTCTGATGCAGGACAAGGCAGCCCGAGGACCTGGTGGCTAGTTCTGGCTGTGCTGATGCTTCGGTGGGGGTGGGGTGGGGATGGAGGAACTACTTGCTGGAAGGGCTGGACACCTTCCCGGGAGACGCCGGCGCCTTGCTGTCTCCTCCCGGTGTCCGTCTGGCTGGTCAATGTCATGTAAGTTTCCAGGGCCTGAACCTTCATTGTACAGCTGCTATAATGAAGACCAAGCCCAAAAAGTCAGCAGTGAGTGAGGGGTGAGTGCAAAACAGCCCCCTGCCACTATGTAAACCCCTGAGCAGAGAGCCTGAAGACACGCCTGGAAGAGGGAACAGAGAGCTTGTTTTCCTCTGGGGTTCTCTCTGCCAGCAGGGTTGGTTCTTGTAATTTTTGTTTCTGTAAATAAATCCTGACTTACCACTAATCCTGTGGTCCCTTGATTCAGAATCTCCAAGACCAAGAACCCGAAACTCTGGTATCATATTTGGTGAGCCAGCCAGGAGAGAAGGCCAAGTTCAGGTCACACTTGCACTGCGACTGGAAGCCCCTTGGCTGCCGTGCTGGTGCTGTCCACACAGCCCTCCGCCAAACGAACCGCTTTTCTTAGTTGGCTCTGCAGCTGGGCATTTCCTGAACTATCACACCCATGCCAATCGGAATCTTCATTTTCACGAGTCCCCCTGGGTGGGTCACAGCATCATTAAACTTTGAGAGGCATGAACCTCCCCATCCACTGGCCAGACACCTAATTTTGGATTTTTGTCTCTGCATCCGGCCCTATTTCTGAAGTCCACGGCTGTCTTATTTCTCCGGAGGTACAGTGTCCTACACAGGTATGAGTGTGTACGTGTGCACGCCCATACACTCGTGTGTGACGGTGCCTGCTCTGCTGCTTTTTGAATGAAGGTGGAGACTTTTCCAGGGTGCAGGAGCCGAGCTGCAAGATGTGCAGACTTGCAGACTTCTGGGTGGTTGACAGTCCCTGGCCCATAGCCCTTGGTGACAGAACTGTGTTTTCTCTTGGGTCTTCTCGGAGTTGCAAGGAGCAGGCCCCCCATGAATGCAGTGTGTAAGTGGGAGGGAGGAAGACCGGGGGAAAGCAGGGTTTCTTCAAAGACAGCCAACGAGGAAGGGGAGCGGGACAGCCAGGCATGGCCATGTGGCACAGGGCTCTGGTGGGTCTGCCCCACGGGGAGCACCGGCGCTGCTGCGGGTGTGTCTAGCCTCCTGTTGATACTGGAATTTCAGGCTCTTGGTCTCGGATTCGAAGAAGGAATCCACGGACCACAAGAGTGGTGGTAAGTCAGGATTTATTTATAAGAAAGAAGAAATACAAGAGGAAAAACCAAACCTCTAGACAAAGAGAACCCTGGAGGGGAACAAACTCTTCTGCTCCCTCTCCAAGGTCCAGCAGAGGTCTGCTCGGAGAGGAACAAGCTCTCCTGTTCTCTCTCAAAAG
>CAUYON010105435.1:0-58772 GCA_963573935.1 Arctocebus calabarensis
GTCCCAGCTACTAGGGAGGCTGAAGCAAGAGAATCTCTTAAGCCCAAGAGCTGGAGGTTGCTGTGAGCAGTGTGACGCCACGGCACTCTACCCAGGGCGATAAAGTGAGACTCTGTCTCTACAAAAAAAAAAAAAAAAAAATGGAGATTTTGCAGCATTTGTACTAACTTGGATGGAGGTGGAACACATTATTCTTAGTGAAACATCACAGGAATGGAGAAGCATGAATCCTGTGTATTCAACTTTGATATGAAGACAATTAATGACTCAGTGGAGCATGGAAGGGGAGAGCAGACAGAGAGAGGAGGAGGGAGAGGGTGAGGAAAAGAAACCAAAAAAAGAGTAGAAAATAGTGACTAATTCTTACATAAACTGGATTCAATTTTGACCAAAGTATATTACTTAAACATTAATTTTTATTCAACTTGTTAATATGTTGTTTAGGATATTGCATCCTCATTTATAAGTGAAATATGTTTGTAATTTCCCCTTATAACAATATATTTTCTCTAATTTTAATATCAGGTGTATCCTGATTAAGTAGAGTGACTTTGAATTATTTCTTCTTTTTCTATTGTCTATAAGATTTGGCATTATCTGTTTTTTGAAATATCTTTTACTTTTAGTTATAAATATTAGTTGTTTATTTTTTGAGACTTTGGAAAAAAAATAAGAAGTTAATGGATGACTTTATACTGAGCCTCACCGTCAAAGCATTCTGTAATAGACATACTCTTATTTGACAATGTGAACATGACTTTCTTTGCTTTATTATTATTAATATTGCTTAATATTTTGATGCAGTAATCGTCTGATTTCTTTTCTGAACGTATTTATCTTCTTTCATTCTTTTAGAGGTTTTTGTTTGTAGTCCTTATCTTAAATACTGTTATTGTTATTTAATATTAAGCCTTTTTAATTCTGTGAAGGCAAAATGTGGAAACCTAATAAACACATGTATATGTAAATATAAAAAAAAATTTAAAAAATGAGCATGGGTGGTGTTTATTTTCCCATTCTTGCAATACATCACTTAGGCAGACGGTCTCTAGTTCCTTCCAGGATGCTACAAAATATATTAGTGCACCATTTCCTTTAATGGCCACGCAGTCCTCCACGGTTTACATAGACCACATTTTATCAACCCAGTCATGCATCGATGAGCACTGGAATTGTTGCCACATTTTTGCGATTGTGAATTGTGCTGCTGTAAACATCTGAATCCAAGTGGTTTCTTAATAAAATGGCATTTTTTTCCTTTGGGTAAATTCCCATTAGCGGGATTGCTGAATCAAATGGTAAGGTCTGCTTTTAATTTGAGGAATCTCCATGTTACTTTCCACGGGGGCTGTGTTAGTTTGCAGCCCGCCAGCAGCGTGGAAGTGTCGCTTTCTCGGCATCCACGCTGGCATCTGCTATTTCGAGACTTTTGGATAAAAGCCATTCTCACTGGAGTTAGGTCACATCTCATTGTGGTTTTGATTTGCATTTCTCTGATGATTAGAGACATTCGGCTTTTTTCCACGTGTTTATTGGCCATTAGTCTGTCTTCTTTTGAAAAGCTTCTGTGCATGTCTTCTGCCCACTTTTTAACGTTTTTTTTTAATGCCTTCTTGCTGATTCACAAGCATCCTTTATCGATTCTGCTTACCAGTCCTTTATCAGATGGACAGCATGCAAATACCCTCCACTGTTCTGTAGGTTTCTGTTCACACTATTGATTGTTTCCTTGGCTGTACAGAAGCTTTTTAATTTAATCAGGTCCCATTTTTCTTTGGTATGTTTTCTTTATTAAAATTTTCAATGACAGTTTTTAAAAATGCCTTTTCCCCAAGTTTAATCCATTTCCAGGATTTTTTCTTTGTCCAAATACTTCTTCTCCCTGACTGTACCATCTCATCCACCGTGAAGGTTCCCCTGTCCCTCTGTCTTCCTTTGAGGTCGCTATCATATGACCCCTCTGTCTGCACAGACGTGCTTTTTATATGCCTCATGCCCTGTAGTTAAATTAGAAGCTACGACGATCAGGACTTACTGCCAAAATCCATTACATGTGCGCTCAGTAATCTTACTAAGAATCTCCTAATTTGTTCCTTTAAATTTTTTTTCCCAGTTCTCTTCCCTACCGACCCTTATGTGATTCAATATCAGACTACAATCTTTCTTTGAATTCTTATTCTCCTTGGTTTTCGTAATAGTATATTCCCGTTCTTTTTTTATCTCGAGTACCTTTGTTTTGTGTACTTTCTTTTAATACTGACAGGTTAATGATTGTGTTTTCCCCAGATTGTGCTGTCTGAGGCCTCCTTAGCTGCCTGTTTTAAACATCCCCATACAGGGACAAAAAGGATTTGGATGCCCCAAATTTAATGAATGCTTAGATTAACTGGTGACTTCTTACCGGAGATCCAGACTGCACTTTTTCAATGCCGAGTTATTCCTGATGGTCCTACATACACCTCAAAATCAAGACCTGAACTCTGGCTTGGCGCTCATAGCACAATGGTTACCGTGCCAGCCACAGACACCGAGGCTGATGGGTTCACCCTCAGCCTGGGCCTGTTAAAGCAATAATGACAACTGCAACAAGAACAACAACAAAAAATAGCTGGGCATCGTGGTGGGCACCTGTAGTCCCAGCTACTTAGGAGGCTGCAGCAAGAGACTCACTTCAGCCCAAGAGTTTGAGGTTGCTGTGAGCTGTGATGCCACAGCACTCTACCGAGGGAGACATAGTGAAACTCTGTCTCAAGAATAAAAACAAACAAACAGAAACCTGAACTCTGTGCCTTATCACCTGGAGAATCTCTCCCATCTGTATAATTTCCTTTCTTGCCAAAAGCTTTAGCAGTTATTGCTAATGGAAAAAGCAAACGAACCAGAAAACCACATACTCACACATGAAACCTCACTTGAGTGTAAGCTTTGTTTATTCGTCCTCTTTAACTGCACGCTGTTGCACTCACTAGTTAACCAAAAGAAAACAGAGACTCAAGAATTTTTGACGTCAACTGTCTTTTAAATATCAAGGCAGTAGAAAAGTATTTTTGGATGTACACATGAATACAGGGAATATATTTCCCATGAGTAATATCTTTTCCATGAGTAAACACTAGGGGACAAATTTTAACTAACCAAGAAATATATAAACTGACAAAAGCTGCAAGCCAATTCTTTTGAATGTGGGCTGAACTTGCACATCATACAGACAGAGAGACAGGGTGTCGCTCTGTCGCCCAGGTTGGGGTGCAATCACACTCGCTGCAGCCTCCAACTCCTGGGCGGGGTGCTCCTGCTGCCTCAACCTTTGGAGTAGCCGGGACTAGAGACATGTAGCACTATGTAAGGTGAGTTTTTTTTTTTTTATTATTACTTTTTCTTTTCTTTTCTTTAGAGATGGGGTCTTGTTATGTTGCTCAGCCTATTCTCAAACTCCTGACCTCAGTTTCTCACGGTACCATGATAGCAGGTATGAGCTTCTGCACTGACCACATCGTGCATTTTAATATAAATTCAGCCTTTAAATTTTCTCTCTTATTCCCTGGTTATGTTTTAAGTGTAAAGCTTCCTTAGTAAACATTAGTATTGCTGTCCACTACCACCAGTGGCCATCTTCTTGTGATCGTATGGAAGGGTTGTGTATCCAGGTTCCTACTGGATTCGCCAAAGGACTTGCTTTGTTGAATGTGCTGGGAGCAGAGACAAAATATGCTGCTTCCAATGGGGAAATCTTTACCTGCCAGTGCTGACAGATCTCCTCCTGCCTCCTTTCACGGGCTGCTGGCACACGTTCCTGCTGGCAGGTGCTCAGATGATTTAGGACCCCGAGTAAGAACAGTGAGGAACAGAGTCACTCACCCACCCAAGACGGTGTAGAGGGCAGGCAGGGCAGAAGCATTTCAGCGAAGCCTTGGGGCTGTTGGCTGGGAACTGTCTTCGTCAGAACGTATAAAGCTAAGCTTGTCCAGACAGTGGAATAAGCATGAAGCCAAATGAATGCCAACTCTTAGATTTACAGATTTCTGTCCCAATTTTGTTCTCTTTCACAGTTGTGTCACTTCCATTCTTTTTTACTTATGTAATCATCTTACTAGCATCTTCCCAATGCATTAAACTTAGCTTTTGTCGAAGCATATCTCTTTCTTTTCATACTCACATTCGAATGCTTTATATTATGCTTCATCAAATTACAGAATCACGCTCACAGATATAACTTACTTTAATGCAAACACGACTGACTTTGTAGATAGTGGGGAGGGACGGTGAGGCTCACCAGAACAGAAACGATTATTACTACATTGTCAACAGGGAATAGATGCTAGTGGGTTTGTAAAGGGAAGGGGAAGTTTGTGGGTTGGTTACAGGAAAGTCGGTTAAGATGGTTTCTGTTATAAATACATTGTCATTTTTAAATTACTGATACATTTCTTGTACTTTGCTACATCTTATGTACACACGCGTGCATATATCCATATTGGGGTGTGGGCGTGTATGCATGCACAGAAGACTGTTAAATAGTTGCTATCTTTTACAGTGGTGTTAGGGAACTAAGTGGAAATATATTTACATCTTTCACTTTCAAAAATAATTTATTCTAAATTAGTGTTTTTGTAAAATAAAACGTTGAAAATAAATATTTTCAACAACAAAACGGTCATAGACAATGCAGCTCAGTACCAGCTTGCACAGCACGGTTGGTCTTCTGGACGTTGCGTCAGAAAGATGATTTTTGTTGTTGTTAAGGGATTGAAACAGGCCACTTTTTTTGCTGTGCACTAAGAAAGAGGAGCATATTCTGATGACAGGACGTGATTATGGAGTGCATATTAATTTTCCTTGTTCAAAAAATAGTATCATTGACTAAAGAAAGAAAGCCCTTGACAGGGTAGAAAAAGGAGAGAAAATAATTTTCAGGACAACTTCCGGACTTTTTTTCATATTTAATATGGGTTTTTAATGCCTTTTCATGGAATTTCTCAGACTTGTCTTCTGCTTGCCTGGTGCCACAGACGAGGTGGAAGCTGGAAGATCTGAGGCCTAACACAGGATGGTTCCTTCATTTCCAAGGCTGGGTCTTTCCCTATCAGACGCCAGACTCAACCACGCAACCTCCAATAGTGGGAAAATGCACAGCTGAATTCCCATCACATAATATGCATTCTCTGCCCACGTCATGTCTGAGTTGTTTGAAGAAAAATATCTTTCTTGTTTATATGTATTTTGCTTAAAATTCTCATCAGGCAATTTTATTTTGGTTTTTAATCTACCCTCTTTCCAAGTATGGACATTCACTTTGCTGAGTGGGTGCTAAGTTAGAGAGCTGCACTACTATTCTTCAAATCTTCTCGCCCTTAATTTTTTCTCCTTATTCCAAACCCTGCCAGTTTTCTGAAAAAGTAATTAACTCTCAGTAAAGTAGAACTAATATGAATCTGGTTCTCACCATTTAATGATATTATAGGAATTAAATATATTCAGGAAGGAGTTCCATTTCTAAAATAGTTTGAAAATTACATTCTATTATTGTTGTGTTATTATGTATTTTTTTTAACCAGCGTGGTTTTTGACTTTCAACACATTTTATGTGAAACATTTCACACAGAACTAATTACTCTCAATAAAATTTCTAATCCAGTATCAGCCACTCACTGGGTTCTTAAACAAGAAGATTTTATGCTTTCTAAAAATAAGCGCATCTAATCTACCCTTTTCTCAATAGGGCAGAGTGGAAAAAATGATCATAAAGATCCTATTAAAAGAGAATACTTTTAAAATATACTGGTTACAAGTGTTGGTCCTGTGCACATTTGCTCAGATGGTTTAGGAGACTATAACTTTTTCTTGGGGCCTCTATAGTATAGTCAGAATGTTTTTTTAAATCAATATTCTAATCTGACATTTATTTATTTATTTATTTATTTATTTATTTATTTATTTATTTATTTTTAATCTGAAGAATCTGACATTTAACACTCATGGCCTAGATTTCACATCTCTCCTCAGGAAATCAATCCAGAATTTTTGTAAAAAACAGAAAACATTTGGTGGTTGGCATTAAATCTAATTTTCCTTGATGGACTTGGGAAGATGATTTCAATAAAGGTCAGAAGATGCATATAATTCTTTTCCGCCTTCTTTTTGTTAATTGTTTAAATTCTTCAGTTTGCGAAACAGCTGAATAATTTTTGTTGATTTCATGTATTTGTATTTTAACCCAATTTAGAAGGGACTTGTAATTTTTGAGTATTGCTGAGTTATGGAGAGCCGATGTGGGGATGCATGTTATTTTTTTAACTCCACTATTTACTGTACTATATCATTGTTTCTGTAAATGGCATTTTGTGCAAAATGATGTGATAATTTTAAATTCTGTACTGGGTGGTTTAAAATGTCATGTTCTGGGGCCATCACTAGTGTGTACTTACAGTAAAAACTTAGGGCAATTAGTTACCCTGTCTAAATTCCAGGTTTTTAATGTAAAAAACTAGATCATAGTGTATTGGAATATTTCTTTAAGAGAAGAAAGCAGTACACAGATGCTGCCCCTCCACTAGATATACCTACGTGTGCGTGCGTGTATACAGACAGATCAATAGTATTAAATAAGCCAAGGAATTAATTATTGTGCTATTTTAGAGATAAAATATTTACAGTTATAAAAATACAATAGACCCTTCAAAGGGGGTCTTTGTTGTAAGATCATACTTTCTTTTAAGACACTTAGAAGTGAATCTTCTTGCGGATACGCTGGGTGTGCATAGAAATGTATCACCTGGCCCCTTCTTCTGTGACTGTGTCAGGCAGAGTAATGCCCTCTCCTCAAAAAGAAAATAATGTACGCCCTAATTCCTGAAACCTGTGAATGTTACATGACATGGCTAAAGAGACTTTGCAGGTATAATCAAGATTATGGGCCTTAAACAGGTGATTGTTCAGGATTCAATCTAATCGCATGAGCGATTTCTCCAGCCAGAAGAAAAAAGAAGTGGCCCAGAAGGAAGTGATGGGGGCGCCCAGAGTGAGGAGGGCCAGGGCTGCGGCTGGCTGGGATGTGGGAAGTGAGGACTAGGAAAGGCCTCTGAGAGCTGACAGCAGGCCTGGCCGACAGCCGCAAGGAAGCAGGAACTCAGTACTACAACCGCACAGAACTCGTGCCAACGCCCGGAGGGAGGGCAAGTTTGCTTAAAGCTTTCATGCTGGAGCCCAGCAGGCCAACACCTTGACTTTGGACTCGATACGCCCGGAGCTGAGAAACCGGTCAAGCCAACCCACCCATCTGACCTAGACACCACCGAGGTAACAAATTCATACTGGTTTAAGCCCCTCAATTGTAGCAATTGATTATGATATCAATAGAAAACTAACACAAACACCGAGTCCCGTGCCCCAGGATTAACAAGAAGGCACATCCTGCTCCAACACGCGGGGTTCCCAGCGGCACTCACTGGCCCCTGCACACCAGCAGACACTTCACCCCAAAAGAGTGCGTGTGGTGTACACACTTAATACACTCAAAACTTTTAGAGAAACCTTGTTTTGCCGGCAGAGCCAAGTGCAGCTGACTAACAAGCAAATTTGAGATCATCATAGAGAATGAATTAAAGTTCTCCTTTGGGGGTGTTAGGATTATTCTAAATAAAGCTGCCGCTTAAATTCCAGAGAGGTTTTAAAGTTGCCTCTTCCTGACTGAGTCCGTCTTCGGGCATCCCTGTGCGCTGGTAAATAGTGTGCCAGGCTTCCCCACAGGCACAGACGCTGCTGTAGACTTTTATTTGTTGGATAGGTGATTATAGAGAACTCTCAAAATAAAAGTGTCCACTCTGGATTTCATTAGAGAACAAAAATATGCTACAGCCAGTATGGGGACCCAGACTCAAAGTGCAGCTGTTTCTTTCTCTTTTCCAGATTAAAAAAAAAAAACAAAAAACAAAAAACAACCCAGTGTTCAAAATAGAGCCAGTCTCCTATCTCTCCCCAGCTGCCCTTTGATTTCACTTGGTCCCCAGCTGGTCCAAGCGTCTTGCCTCCCTCGCAGCCAGCATCCCTGCAGCACCTTGTAAAGAGGGATGGCGACCACGGGAGACCGTGCAGCCTTTCTGTTCTTTTCAATCACAGTTAGTGTGTCTATTTTCCTCTGGTAAGGGCCCGGAATTTCCAGTTGTAGAGTGGATTTAATTTTGTAAAACCATTTTACCTGATTTGGCAACATGTTTTTCTGTCCCCAATGGCAATTCTGCCAACTTTCATTCATAGAGTTGTCAGGGACATTTTCTGTCTAGTTGGACATGACTGTGAGTTACTCTGAGGAAAGGGCTATCAATTTTTTATGCCTATCTCAGCATTTACCTACCTACCCCTGCTCTGCTAATATACAACTTCACCCTGGTTCTAAATGTACTGCCTTTTTAATTCTATAGTAGTTGTTTGCTCTATGTATAATGCAGAGTTTCCTTCTTGGCCGTCTGAATGTCTCCCGGACGCCCATCCGGATACCAGGGTGGCTGGTAATCGATAAACCAGTAGAGTCTTTTGCCACAGTCATCAGTCTCCACTTTGTTTCCTTTTTCAACAATTTACTCCTAAAATAAGACAGGGTGAATGAAAACTGTTAACTAATGCAAGACTTGGGGGGGAGGTATTGTCAGCCTGATTACTTCTCTGTTAAAACTTGTCTTTCTAATTAAGGCTTTCGAAAAAAATTATTTTTTTTTCTGTACAGATCAATGCCTTCATACAAGAAGTGAGTACACCTTTTCTGAGTAGTTACACTGAATGTTTCTAATTTAGTTACTGATGCCACCGTTTAGAAGCTGTATAGAATATATTTGACTGTAATCAGTTGCACCAAAGCTTGATTTTTCTTTTCCAAAGTCTTCTAAGACATTCACTCGGATTTCCTTTCTTTTATTCACTTACTTCTTTTCTTCAAATCTAGTTTTTGTCTTCTGAGGTCTGAGCTCATAGGTGACTCGTACAGAGATGTTAAGATTCAGCTGAGACTCGGTGGGTCTACGGGGAGGCTGGGTGTCTGCACCCTCAGGGGCCCCTTGGGGCGACTCACACCCCCTCGTGGCACTTGTCTCAGCGTGGGTTAGCAGTGCTGAGTGCAGACTCAGGCCCACCTCGTTCTCTTTCAGTTCTGCTGCTCACAGATTGGTCAACTGGGCGAGTTCCTTAATGTCCTCAGTCTTAGACTCCCATGTGCCATATTATCTAACGAATAATTTTGCAGGTAGTGTAAGATGCAGTAATGCAAGGAAGTTATTTAGTAGCACGCTCAACCCACAGGCAGCATTCGCTAGCGGACAGTTATTTTTATTTCCTGTCTCTGACTCGTGCCCTCCTCTGCAGGCTTTTTATCCGTCTATTCAAAATAGCACCTCGGCAGGAAACACTGTGTTGGGTGTGTGTGGGAGGCATTCTTGTGACAGTGAGAGGAACATTCGTAGTGTCTGCTACCAGGATAATTCTGGAAGAGCAGGAGTCTGGACAGTCACACATGAACTACAGACCCAGTATTTATGCCCCCTCCAAATTCCTGTGTGGACATCCTAACCCCCAGAATTTGGAGGGTGGGGTCGGTGAGCCTGCAGAAGAGGGCGTGGAGAGCCTACTGCTCCTTTCTGCCGTGGGCGGTCACACATAAAGACCACCCTCTGTGACTGGGGGCAGCCCTCCCCAGACACCATCTCTGCAGACGCTTTGCTCTTGGGCTTCCCAGCCCACAGAGCTCTGAGAAATAAATGTGAGGTCTGTGAGTCACCAGTTCATGTTATTCTTTCATAGTGAACTGAATGGTTTGAGCTGGACTGACTGGCACATTTCCCTATCTTCAGGGAGATGACCAGGGCTGGTGAGGCCGGTAGGGACAGTGAAACAGATAAATTATGTTCACTGCTGATACAATGCATGAGGGACCCATGTCCGGAGGCACCTGTGTTCCAGGCTGCTGTGAAGAGCAGGTGCGTCTCCAAGCATTATGTTTGAGGTTGCACCGAGGCGGGTCCGGTGGCTAGGGCTGCTCTCCCAGGAGTACTTTTATGGAACAGCCACCCTGACAGAGACATGTCATCCAGCCTGCCACCTCTGTCCAGCTCTCTGTGATTCATAGTACATTCACAGCATTTTCTTTGATGTCTCTTACACAGCTCACCTGGGAGAGAAAAGCCACCATTCTGATTTTCATGGCTGAGGAGGAGGGTTTTTAGAGTCTCGTAAGTGTCAGAGCTGGCCGTCATCAGAGCCTCTGAGTCCAGGCCCAGCGTGCTCCTGCCGCTCCTGACCTTGAAAGGATTAATACCAACTAGGAGAGGGCATGAGGCTGTGATTGCCATCTCTCTCTTTCTAGCTCTCTTGCACCCTCTTGCCTTCCTCCACTGAGTGACGCAGTCAAGTGTTTGCAAGATGCTGAAACCTTGACATCGGACTCTCCAGCCTCCAGATCTGTTATCTATACATTTCTTTCTTTCTTCTTATAACTTACCGAGTGTATGGTATTCTGGCGACAGGATAGTACCTAACTGCAGTAGCAGATGGATATGATAAGGGCTCTTGCCTGAACCTGCCTCCTCGTGCGAAGTCCGGTTCTTGCTCCCATGAAGCCGCTCCACTTCTCCCTCTTCCTCTTCCTCTCTCTCCTCTTCCCCACCTTCCCCTTCCCCTCCTCATCTTTCTTCCTGCTCCTCCCTCCTCCTCCCACTCTGTTGCTCAGACTAGATGCTGTGGCCTCAGCCTACCTCACATCGCTGAAGCGAGTCTCCTACCTCAGCCTCTCGAGTAGCTAGGACTACAGGCACATGCCATGGCACCCGGCTAACTTTTCAAATTTTAATAGAGACAAAGTCTCACTCTTCTCAGGCTGGTCTTAAACTCTTGAGCTCAGACAGTCCTCCCACATTGGCCTCCCAGAATGCTAGGATTGCAGGAGTGATCCACTGTGTCCAGCTGGCTTTCACTCTTAAAAACAAGAGGAAAATCTACATCCAAAAGGAACCGGTAAAGGATTTATTTAATGCCTTCGCTGCAAGAATGGTGGGGTGAGCTATCACGGGAGTTCGCTGTTGTTTTTGTTGCTTCCCCCATTTCTCTTCATAAAGAATGTGGATTACAACAATGGACGTGTCCCTCTGGCTTGACCAGTGACAGGATTTCATTGAGTTATAGATAAATTATGTGACCTAAACTAGCCAATTAGATTTTTTTCACTGAGATTGATATAAGCAAAATGGTAGACAACAAGCCGTGAGTGTGAAGAACCCAGATAAGGGAGTGTGTGCACTGGAGATACAGCTGGCCTGCTGAGGCAGGGTTTGTGCCAAAAGCCCAGGGATGCTCCGACCACCTGCCACCTTTGTTAGTTCTTTGCCAGTCACTTGCATGTCAGTTCTATTGTATGACACAAAGGGATCCGAAACAGCCACCGAAGTGCTCCAGTTTTCAGAGCCTTGTCAAAGTCTCTAGGGAGTTTTCATAGTCCTAGCACCATTACCAATCACTATCTTCCTAGCAAATACGGACATCATCGCCAACGTCTTCTATTATACAGGTAACCTTATGACTCAGCCTGCATCCTACGCAGCTCCACTCTCCCAGTTGTTCTCCAAAGGACATTTTAATGGCCTTAAGGAAGCCGTGGGGACATATAAAATTTAGATGGATAAAAGTTGTGGGTAGGAATTTGGAACATAGACGATTTTTTCCCTGAGGGTCATAGGTAGAGATGTCCCGTGTAGAAGAAAAACAGTGACACAAGTACAGGGTAGAAGAAGTTAGTGAGGAAGGAGAGGTGTCACCACCAACAAGGAGAGAGCAAAGAAAGAGCCTTCGAGATTGACTTTGCCTGATTGTTGCTTTCCCTGGAAGACATCCCTTTCACATTTTAGGCCAGTAGATCACCTTTCATCCTTGTATTTTCTTTGAATCTCAAATTATCTGAGAATTATTTTCCTCAGCCTAGTTAGAGACAGCCAAGAAAGTTGCCATCTTGTTCTTAGACGTTTGCATGCTAGATGCTGAGAACTCTTTGTGGGTATCACCCGGGCACGGCTCTCGGCACAAACTCTACCTAGTCAGCACTCCCCATTGGAAAAAGGGGACCCCTTCCTGGGAAGGAGCCGTGTTATGACTGCACAGTCTTTTCCTATACATAATGTCCTCAGAGCTTGAGCTTACGTAAGAAACGTTTTAAAATACTGTTTTATTGTGGAAATTTCTCATGCAAAATGTCTTATCTATTTCATCATGGTACGTCTAAATGGTTCCGTCCAAGGTTTAAGTCTTTCTTGTTGAAAGGAGGAACTCGCACTTTTGTTAAATATGGGTAATTTGCTACCATCTGGAAATAGAGACATTACGGTTTTATGATTCGAAATGTGCTAAATTCTTCAGTTTAGTTTAAAATATTAATTTGGTTGGCACTAAAAATATGGCTTATGGTTGGGTCATTTTATATCTTCATGATGTTAATGAAGATTGCATAATAGGTTTGTTCATGTGAAATTTCTGTTTTTTATTCAAACTGAGCTTTTAGGGAGTAAAAGGACACGTGGTCATTTAGAGCTAAGTTTTAAAAATAGAGCAGTTTATTCCTCTCCTCCCCCAATTCAAGTGAAAAGACAGAAATAGGCATTCACTGACCAGCCCCAAGGATGCATGTGCACACACTTTCACACGCACAGACACTCACCTACGCATCTTAGCCGGGGAAATGGAGTATCTCATTTTTTTTTCTAATTTTTTTTTTTTATTTTTCACCTAGGTCATTTGGTCCTTTTCTCTTCACCATATTTAATTTATCCTCCCCACTTAAACATGTATTTTTTTTTCAAAAATGGACAGTAGCTAAGGAATGTGTACAGAGCGAGACATTAAATGTTATATTACATCTAGAGCCATTTACGTCTGCAGGTGAAGGAGAGGTGGGTAGCTCCAATAGCCTCCTTACCCTTGGCGTTATTTCTCCAGAGGGAGAGAAACTAAAGTGGTATGATGTTATATACTCCCTTACATGCAGGAAAAGGGAAAAAAAAATGTCACTTTGGTCTCATTCTTTCTTTTATATCAAAATTAAAAGGTTTTCGAGAATGGTCCCTGGATGTTTTGAAGCAGGTTGGTGAGAAGGGGTAGACAGGACTGGCGAGGCTGGGGCAGGGGAAGAAAGGAGGGAGGGAAGGGCCCCTGGGAGGGCTCTGGGGATGGGGTGGACATCTGGTGGGCGGAGGTGCCAGTGAGGGAGGCGGCCCAGGGCTGGGGAAGAGAAGAAGACAGCTTTGAAGTGTTTTAGCAGCCTGGGAACGGGATCTTTTAATTTTCTTCAAGAGACCCAAGTAATGACTCAAATTTTAAAATTACTTTTGGTTGATGAACTCTTTTTTGAAAATGACCCTTTGTGAAAAACACCTTGGTTTATATTCGAATATGTTCCCTTTCCGTGTGTGTGTACATACACGTACATATGTCTGTACATATATGCATGTATAATACATAGGGTTTAGTTTTGTGATTTTGATTCTGGCTTCTTATGGAAAAAATTGAAGATCATTTTACAAACCTGAAAAGTGTTACATTTTAGAATTTAGTAAGCATGCTCGTGTCGTCCTTTCTATTTCTGCACTTTTAAAGGAAGGATCAGCCTTAAGTATTTCACCCAGAAATCTCCCCACAGATTCTCCCCCTCAGCCTGAAAACACTTCGCATGTGATGGACCAGCCACAGGGTGGGCTCTGCGCGTCAGGTCTGCAGGGAGGGGGGGTTGCCAAGGAGGCTGCACAGCGCCCCGGGGAGGGTGGGTGGTCGCCTTGCCGACCCCAGCGCTGCTCCTGCCCCGTCCTGAGTGCTGCCCACACACCCTCCAAGCCTCCCCTGCCAGCCCTTCCTTCCCTCACTGTTTCTCGAGCTCTCTGCCCTCACTGTCTGAACTCTGTTCCTAGCACTCTCGGGAAGCCAGATTGGAGAGTTCCTCAGACTTTCCCGAGTTCTCCTAAACACTTTACTGTCCATGAGGTTGGAGACGCTCCCTGAATTCACCTTCCTTTCTTCCCACTGCTTTCCCACACTCCCTTCTCAACAAGGGCTGCTCCCTACGATGCTGTCTTCGACCTCTGCTGTTAATGGTAGAGTCACACACCAGCCTCCCTTCAGCACAGGTCACATTTGTGCTCTTGGAGGAGCAGTCCCTGAGGTTGAGTCTTTTGTTCACATATGGATTCATTCATTTACATACATATCTACCAATTTTGCTTCTTTGACATTAGTTTACTCCTGCTTCCCTCTTTATTACACTATAGTTCCCAACACATTTCTGGTCTTTTTAAGACTATGAGTGGTTTAAAGTTGGGATGGCATTAATTGTGACCAATTATAGCAGTGAATGGGCAGATCCTGTTATTAAGTTCTATTAACATTCTTGTTTTGCTACATGAATCACAAGGAAGAAAGCTTTTATTTACTATTGTTTAACTGTAAATCATAAGCTTAGACTTTTGAAAAAATTAACTCCAAAGGCAGATAGCAGGTAAGTACATAATAACTCACAATAGCTTTTGCATATGCCCAGGTTATTATTTTTATCAGTAAAGTTCCTGTTATTATTTCCATTCACTCTTATTTTTTTTCTATCAACATTCTTGTTCTCAGCCTCAAAAGAGTCATTTCATGGTTATAAAATTAGTAAATGGTTAATCATATCCTGTTGGCATAAAATTCTTTATTCAGGGGAGGAATTGAAATGCACTCATCCATATTATTCAAATTTACAATCAGGGAGACAGTTTTGAAAAGATTACTGATTTGTCACAAAATGCCTTTTAAAAGAAAACATTTCTTTATTCTGCCTCAAGTACATTATTGTAGGAAGTTTAAGATCATCTGACATTGCACGGCGAGGGTTCATCATTCAGGACACGTATCTGGGTTGGTCTATAAAGTGTGAGTCAGTAAGAGAGACAATCCTAATCATTCCTTTCATGAACCAAAAGAGAAAAATTACTTCCTCCAATTTATCTAGGTTTCTTAGACACAAGATTGAAACCATCTGATGATGCTTACTTAGAATCTAATAGAAAATCAACAGTTTCATTGCTAGAAAATATTTTTCTTGACATATGTGTGCTAAAATAACTTCTCTTTATATTATTAATTATAATATATTTCAAGGAAAGTGTTCAGGTATCATTACAATTGCCATACGCAGAACTCTATCTTGCAAACGTTCTACAACAAGAAATAAGCACAGAAACATTTTTTTGGATTCTGTGGTTATTGCCATACTATTATTAAGACAAGGTATATTTCCTTAGCTTGATTCCAAAAATGAAGAAAATTTTTAAGAATGATGGTGAAACTTCCCCACACATTGTGAAATATTTTGCAGCATTTCTTCCCCCCGTGTTCACAGAGTTGTTTGGAGGAAAGAGTAAGGACCTGTCATCTGTGTTGGTGGAGGATGAGTCTGAGCTTTCCAGGCCACTGAGAATCCACGGCCTCCCAAAGTTTTTGATTTCTTTTTGTGGAGAGAGGTGGATCAGAGTTCTCATCAGAATTTCAGAGGAAATACAGAGCTCCTGCTCAGGTGATGCCCCACTTCTCCATGACTCGAGGCCTGTTCTGGAGCAGTGCTGTCTGTTCTGGATGTCGTTATGTGCTCTGCTCTTAGAGGTATAGCCACGCCCTCCAACTCTAGTTTTGCCTTTATTTTAATTGTTTTTTAGTTTATTTCTCAACTTCTTTGAATGTAAAAGGGAGGACTCCTTTAAAAAATTTAAAATTTTACTATTCAGCTACAAAAAGGACGTTGACTTTACATCTTTTTTATTAACCTGGATGGAGTTGAAATACATTCTTCTTAATAAAGTATCACAAGAATGAAAAGCAAGTATCCAATGTACTCAATACTAATATGAAGCCAGTAGATGATCTAATACTTACTCATATGAGAGAAAAGCTCAATTCAATTCAAGTTGGGGTATGAGGGCACAGGCAGAGGAGAGCAGGCAGGGGATTGGTGCGCTGCCCCCACGTAATGGACACAACGTAAAGGTATATGGCCCACCTCGTGGGTGCCGGACAGCACTACAGGAGAGACTCAACAGATGAACATCATAACCTAGTTATTTGTACTCTCACATTCATCTGAAATTTAAAAAGTTAAATTAATTTTTTCTTTGTCTATTCTATCTTAGAATTTTAATGATTTCCATTTTTTGGCTTCTATATATTACCATTATAAACATAATTACACATGTTTTTCAATGAACATATGCTCTCCTTCCCGTTGGGCACATTCCTAGCAGTAGGCTGAGTCACTGGCCGTGTGAACATGGATCTTCATAGATACTGCCAGACGTTTTGAAAGTGACTGTAGCAATTTACACTGTCATCCTTAGGGCGGATGAAAATGTCAGAAAAGAGAAAGAAAAAAGGAGAAACTATTATCAGTTTGAGAAATCAGGAAATTTACAAGGAATACATAGGAATTCCATTGAGACTTAAGTTAGAAGTTTTGTAACAGAGATTAAAAGTAAAGAGTTTTAAGCGAAATAAACAACAGTAGCAAAGGTACTAAGAAATTGTGAATGCCTTATCTTTAGGGAGCACCAAGCTGTCTGCTCTCAATTTTTTCATTTTTTTCTTTAAGAAAAATTAAGAAATAGTACACACACATACACACACATCTATCTATGTATCTAAATTCACTTTTGTATGTGTATCTGAGTTTTCACACACAGTGTTAGGTTTACAGTTTCAATCAAGACATGGAACAGCCCTATTCCTTGATTTTCTCCAGGTCACGGTGATCTTTTGAAAAATGAACTAGAGTTGACAATTTTTATTTTTTAAAGTGGTAGTTTCTTGGAAAAGTTTATTGAAGACACTGTTCTTAAAAATATTGAAAAGCCATATCATAGCATTTCAAGATTCAAAGGACTTTGGAGACCATAGGAATACAATAATTGCAATACCCTTAAAACAGACAGAAAAGCTGAGACCAGACATGTTAATGAAATTCACTGGGTCAGGAAGAGTCAGGCCAGCTGAGTTGACAGTTAATTAAATCCTCATTCAATTCTACCATTTTCCCTTACAATCATTTCTTAGTACTATTCTGTACCATTTACCATCGCCTTGCCTGTCTTTTATTATTTACTTATTTATTTTCTAACTCTATGGAAATAGGAATAGGAAATACCCAATAGAATCGTTCCCTTTCGCCACAATACTATCAATGATCTTATCGCTGTTGGTTCATTCAACAACCCTTGAGCAGACACTTTCCATGCCCTGAGCACATTTGGTAGGATTGGGAACCACAGAGTATTATTATAGTTCTTGCTTTTTGAAATCATATGTATCTGGACTGAAAAATTATTTAAGGTGTGCAACAATCTCCCCTTCCTTTCCCATGCTGGTCTGTTTCATGCTTCTTTCTCTTTAAGAATGATTAGCTCAAGGGTTCCTGGAATGAAGGGATGCTCCAGGTGGAGAAGAAGGGATGAGATGGGAGAAGAATTGGATTATCTCTCTCAGCAATGACAATTAATATGCTTCACCATGTCTGGCCCAGGCTCATTCACACTCATTACTCTGCTGAAGGACAGACTGTGTCAGGGAGCAAAGCTGCTGCCCCAGACTTTGATGGACTAATGTGAACTATAAATTTCAGCTCATCAACCGTCTATAGAGGCTTAAACTAAGAGATTGGGGATGATTAAGTAGTCTGGTCTCAGTGAAAATTATTCCCTAAGACCAGTGGTTCTCAACCTTCCTAATGCCGTGGCCCTTTAATACGGTTGCTGTGGGTCGTGACCCACAGATTGAGAACCGCTGCCTAAGACTCTCATTATTTCCAACCCTACCTGTTTGTTTCATAAACTGGTAAAGAGGTGAGTAGGAGAAAAATGATGGCAGAACGGAGTGGTAACGGCAGGAACTTTTGAGGTATTCCCGGGGAACACAATTGGCAATGTTTGCTGAGGACAGACACAGGTGTCTTTGCTGCGATATGCTATGGGCTCATGCCCTGCTGAGCATCCAGTCTGAGACCAAGGTTCCTCCTGAAACACCCTGGTACCCAGAGAGCGCCAGGCCCAGTCCAGGGAGCCGCACTTGGCTCTCTGAGGGGAAACCGAGGAAAGAACATCGCGCTACAAGGAAACTGAGGAAGGCTTGTCACGGGAAGTAGCATTTGGCATTGACCTTGAAGAATATGAACAATGAATGTTGGAGAGTATATTTCATCGACTTGTGTGTCATCCATGACTCTATATTAGAACTGGAAGTGGGTGGTGGGAACCAGGTTGCAGGAGTTTGAGGAGAAAGAAACAATGGAGACAAAACTGTCATCTCCCCGCAGAAGCCACACCTTCTGTGTGTGCTCAGCGTGTTTCATCCACAGGCCACGCAAGTTACAGGGTCCTCGTGGCTGTGTCTCTGCCTTTAGACTAACAGCCCCTGTTCCGGTGTGTTCCTTTTGCTTTAGCAGGGGACCAGGAGCATAGTATGCGCTCACTAAATGGGCCCTGAATACAGATTCTGAAACTCTTGCTCATGTTTCTGGCATAACAACCTAGGCAAATTTTCAGAAACAAGTAAACTCTCATAAATCCTGGCTTCCTGTGTGTGAGAGCTCTCTACCTTCCCTCTCAGCTTTTGTTTACTTTTCACATACCCAGGTTTCTGCATCACGCAAGAACCTTTCATTGGATACACTTAAGTTTTATTTGAATATAGCCTTTATATGATGCTACTCCTAGGTCATTTTGGATCTGTAACCATTCAGTAATTTCAGGCTGAATTATATTAGAGGAGCTTTAGGCACCAGTCCGTGGTATGTGAAGGTGTGAGACCCTGGGCGTCAGAGCCGTTTCAGTGGGGGAGAAAGTGTGGGTTCCTGGAATGACTTTAAGTGGGAGGCAGCGGTCCCACCTGTTGCGTCCGGCCCTCTTAGTGGAGGGGCCTTTTAGGTGGCTGTGTGCCTGCCCTGGTCCACGACACTCTCCTGAGCTCAGCCGTCCTCAGTGTAGGCCCTCCAGGGACTGGGGGTCTTCGTCCCCTTCTTCCCTATTTGCTGTTGACTGTGACTAATGCTGGCTTCACATTGCCAGACACTTCCAGTTACCGTCCCACCTTCAATTAAAATAAATAAATAAATAAATAAATAAACTGCCTATTTGGGAGACCAAAGCTGAGTTTTTACTGGGGAAGCCGAGCTTGAACTTTTCTATCTAAAGTTTGTTTCGCATATCATTAAACTTCCCGAGATCAGCAATGTTTACATTATTTAAAATTTTCATAAAAGCTGTGATATTGCTCAGGGCTTTTCCTCCCCAAGATACATTCAAGTTCACCCCAGTTTCTTTGCTCTGCTTGTCTTGTTTGCTGTTACTGCAGGAATCCCACGGGTTGGGGATTGCCAGAGTTGGTCCACGTTCACTAGCTGTGCTCTATATGTAAATGAAAATGTGTCTTTTACTCATAAGAAAATATACAACATCTCTCCCTTCCAGCTTCACCTTCATGTACTTACACAGAAGCAACTGAAGCCCATCTGAGCGTCTCCCGTACGGGCAGAGGCGACAGCTGTGGACAGTTTGGTGTTGAGTCGGTCTGATGTGCATGTGAAAAACGCATGGAGCTTTGACCTGCAAGATGTGACGCAATGACAAGCCACCATATGCAAGGAAATTCTGCAATGTATTTCTGATATGCGTGTGCTGGAGCCATAAGCGTATTTTCTCATTTGCAATGTCACAGAAAGAGATATTGTTGAATGTGGACATGGCACAAAAACGTACGGACTACCAGGACTAAATCTCCACCAGGAGCTTAAAAGACTGATTTTACAGTGCTGAGCTCTGTGTTTGCACACTGCTTCACCCGGATGCTATGTTGTTCAGGTTCCACCCCTGGACCAGGGAGAAGCCTGGGCAGTGCCTTTGTTTGTGATGGAGAAGCCTGGGCTCGTGTTGTGTGTGATGCCCCCCTGCACACCAGTGTGTGCTCCTTCTTCATAAGACAGATGTGAGGGGACATGAACGCCAGAGTCTAGACAGCCAGCTGGGAGCCATCCATGGAACTGAAATATAAATGCAGTTTTCTTTCTTAACTATCTTCAAAAAGAGGAGAAAAAATATTGATGATTCTAATAGCCAAGAAGTATGCCTTATATGTAAAATGTTTACCAGAGGCAAATCAATTTGTGGTTTGTCCATTAGTTGTGTGTATTAATCAATAAATTGACAAGCCCATCACGAGTCCATCCCATTATCAAAGCACCACCTCTATCCTCAGGGAGTTTGCAACAAGTTAGGGACAAAACCTACATGATCTAGACAGGCTCAGAGGCTCACATCTATAAGCCTACCACTCTGGGAGGCCGAGGCAGGAGGATCATTTGAGGTCAGGAGTTCAAGACTAGCCTGAGCAAGAATGAGACCGTATCTCTGCCAAAAAGAGAAG
This sequence comes from Arctocebus calabarensis, assembly GCA_963573935.1. Classification (NCBI taxonomy): domain Eukaryota; kingdom Metazoa; phylum Chordata; class Mammalia; order Primates; family Lorisidae; genus Arctocebus; species Arctocebus calabarensis. Next base: position 20,455 of record CAUYON010105435.1, read on the forward strand.
AAAAAATAGGCAAATTAGGTGGGTGTGGTGGAGTTTGAGATTGCTGAGAGCTGGGCTGAAGATATTGCACTGTAGTTCAAACAACAGAGCAAGATTCCGAAAAAAAGCTTTCATGATCTAAAAGAGTGCATCACCTGTGATTTATTTAATAAGTAGCCAAAAATAAGCCTGTGGTTTATTTAATAAGTATTCTAAAGTTTCAAAAGGAAGGGAGAAAACAAGGGAATAATGCACTTTATTAAAGTGTGACAAATCACTTTTATTTCAGTATAATTCATATCAACAAGTGGTATAAAACAGGGAGGCAGGTCTATGGCAAACAATTAACGTAGTCAGCTTCTTCTCTTTGTTCAATAGGTAAGATGTGCATCTGTTACTGAAATCTTCCCTCCAGCTGTCCTTCTTGCCTAACGGCAAGTCCTTGCCTTGGGGAAGACGGTGACCCCTCCTTTGCTTTGACGTACTGAGACAGCCTTCTTTCCTGTGCCAAGTGTGGGGGCTGTCAAGCGGGGCTGGGTGAGAAATAATTAATTTGTATCAGGAGTTTAGAAGAGAAAACCATTTCGATGGAGACTTGGGTAGCCCGAAGCAAAATCTGCTGACAGGAAGGCTTCAGCTTCCTACAATGAGCTCCCTAGGAGGAAAGAGTGAAGCTAAACCAGTGCTCTGCTTTCAGCATGACTTAGCTTCTAGGTACCTGGGGGAGGGAGGGCATTTTTCCAAGTGTGAAGTTAGTCCGGAGGCCATTTGAGGCCCCCTCGTATTTGCCGTGCCATTTTTGTTTTGGGAAACACGGGCTGGGCATGTGCATGTGAACTAAGGGAACACTCAAGTTGAAAATAACATATTTTATTCCTCCATTGAAGGTTTGTCAAGATTGTTAAAAATTCCTTGTCTATAGTTTCTGTTGCTGGTATAAGCCCCGGGGAGTGTTGGGTAATGTCCCTTGACTCTTGTTATTCATTTACTCTTCGAATAGCCCACTGATGAATTAGCCTTTTATACACACATTTGTCTGCAGGGTGTATCTCTAGAAACATGATGCCCAATACAAATAAACACCATCTATCAAAAAACATACTTCGCAACCTAATCTGGAGTTATTTCAATTAAATAACTTTAGCAGAGGAATGTAAACTTCATGGCTTCCATCATAAATACAAAACCGGCTCCAGTGCCACAAAGTCTGATCGTCTTTTAAGGCTTAAGTGCATTTTCAAATTCTGCGTAATCCTTGTTTTTGCACATTTCCACAACTCCAAGTGCGAGGCTCATTCTGCCTCATGGTGAGCTCCGGCCTAGCACAGGGGCCTGTAATTACGATACCAGGAGTCACAGGACTGTGTAGGGCTGGTTCAGCCTCAGCTTGCAGTGGAGGGAATCAAAGCAACCATGTGGGTAGACGATCTGACTTTCCAGCTCACTCTCTGTCCTGTGCTAAAGGGGTTCTGAACACTTTTAAAATATGTAGAGTACTTAGGTTGGAAGGGATATGTCAAGAAAGAGCTCCTGGAATTTTTGTAAATAAGAACATTACGATAATAACTAATTGAGTAGGAGGAAAAGGGAAGAGAGAGAGCTGTAACCCTGCACGTACACCAAGCCACACAGGAGGGCCGTGCCTGCTCCAGGAGAGAGGCATCCTGAATCTCTCACTGAGATTTCCGACAACATATCAGGAAGCTAAGGTTGAGAGCTAGTCACATCATTTGCTCAGGTTTACATGACCAGAAAGTAACTGAGCTAAGGCTGACAGTATGCCCGGAATGTTTTCTTTGACGGCTGGTTCAGGGCACTCTCCACTTCTTCAGCAGGATTCTATTGAAGTGATCCAGATATTGATCTTATTCATCACAATGTGAGAGATTTGAATAAGCGGATATGGATACGTGCACACAGATGAAATCATTTGATTAAAACATATTTTTTTCAAACATAATAAATGAAGTCCACAAGAGTAGGAATGAATATGTTTGCTGGATTTTCCGGATTCCAGCCTTCACTCTTCATTGAATTTCTAGGTCAACCATAGAAAAGTCATGTAAATTCTCAAGTCTTGGTTTATAATTAAATAACTGAATGCAATTATACTTCCTCTGCATCCTTGTCTGCTAAATTACAGAATCCTTCAATTTTTATAACTTTTAGAACTCTACCCCTACTTACCTTATTATTGGGAAATGGACTGAATTGGATTTAAGCTGATAGATGGAAGCTTTTGAATAGATACACAGAGTTTTTTTAACAAACAAAGTAAAGGTAAAATGAAAGCAGTATTTTTACTGGAAGATTAATCGGGTAAGAATATACTCTGATAAATGGCCAAATCTGAATCATCACAGATTGCATGAAGCAAACATATTTTAGGATGTGAAATTTGCAGTCAGTTATACAGATTGGAAATGTAGTGTCTCGGGGATTTTACATGGGTTTCAGCTTCTGCAAAAACCCAGAATTTGGACAGTTGAGATTCATGGCAGAGACCATTCTTTTTTTTTTTGCAGGTTTTGGATGGGGCTTGGTTTGAACCTGCCACCTCTGGTATATGGGGCCGGCACCCTACTCCTTTGAGACACAGGTGCTGCCCGCAAAGACTGTTCTTATGACCTAATGGGCTGGACTGATGCAAGGAGGAAAACATTCAGTAAGGAAAGCTGTAGGCTGAATGGGAGAAACACAGAAATGGTCCTACAGGGAAAGTCAGAAATCTGGATTAGTGGAAAGAGCCAGTGAATGCTCTTGCAGAGCTGGGTAGAGGAAGGAGGAAAGTATGTTAATGAGTTTCAGAGCTGTAGGGCCTCAGGTGGAGGTGACCAGGGTGTCTTAAAACATCCGGCTCTTCGGGCAGAGCCCAATGGCAGGCCCGGGGGATCAAATTTGTCCTGAATTTTGGGTACTCACTCCATGTGCATTCTGAAGGACGGCTCAGTGCCTTAGTGCTAAGAACTTGAAATCCTAAAAATGTCATCTTTATCTTAAGTGTGAAATGATTACAGTGAGGTATTGTTTCCCATTTTAGGAAACAAAACGGGTCTGATGAAAAACTAAGTTTTAAAAGTCAAAATCATTCCTAGGTTTCTTCACTGCACCCCTCCTTCTCGTAGATTTCCTCTATTTCTTTTGAAAAGAGGGTGAGGTGTGCCCTCTGCCTTCCTCCCATAAACTTTAAATAATGGTCAACTTCTGCAAGTTCTTGGAATAGAGGACAGATTGAAAGAGAAGGGAAGAATATTCTAGTAAGAACTTCTCGGTGGTTCACAAACTTTCAGGGTCTCCTTTTTTCAAGCTTAATGATAGTGTCACTTTCAATGTCTGCTTTCTAAAAATATTGATAAATAATAATTTTGAGTTTTTCTTTAAAGTGGGCCACTTGAATGTCTCTGTGACATGTGTCACGTGTAGTGGCAATAGATAAGTTTCATAATGTGCCCATAACTGAATGCTACTATTACAAGTGGGTAGCCTTCATTTTGAGCATATTCTTGTACAAACATTGAGTATTGGCATATACAAATTACAAATTTAATACAAATTCTGAAACTTTGCCTCAAGATGAATTCATCAGTAGGTTCATAATTCACATTATCTACCCAGATTCTTATATGGCATTTCAGGATGTCTCTGACTCTTCACAAACAAATGTTGAAAAGGGAAAATGGAGTGAGCATTATGTCTGAACTGTCTTTCATTTGTTCTGAATAAGGTCTTTACATATCCTCATGGTATTATTTTTAGGAAAGAGCTTGCAAAGAGCAGCCTGGAAACTCCCATGCCTTAATTTAGAAGCAGCACACAAAAATTATAAAAATATACCCATTGTTTTTTCAGAAAAAAAGATTATAAACATCAGTTTATGAAACATATTTAATGTTTATAATTACATTTCAACATACTGTTTAAAAATGCAAGCAAAAGCAGGCACATGCCTTCAACAACCAGAGCAAAAATGATACAGTATGTAATTTTGTACTTAGTTCTTGGGGAAGCCCACATTATTTTATACCCTATTTAATAGCATATATAAGAATGAGTGTCAGAGGAACGAGCTCAGCATTGTCTTTAAATATTGTGAATATATCAGATACTACTTAAATAGATGTCATAATGCAATATTCAATAGTTTCTAGACCTACTTTTTAAGTTAATACTGTATACTATTTTGTCACAACTGCATCAAAGTCATGAAATTATTTTTAAAGTATTGTGGAGGGAGTTTGGAATGTCACTTTATAAAAGGTGCAAGGTAAAAGATACTGAGTAATTCAGAGTAGTGTACTGATTCTCGAGACATACTAAACTAAATAAATAAACATAAGAAGAGGTGGATTCTAATTACTAGTAACGCTCGCCATGTACCTACTTTCTGGTTAATGGAGTAAAAAGCAAAGATAAATTGAATTGAAATTGCTGCTATCTAAGCTCCCCAGGGAATCAGAAGTAACTTAATCACAAAGCTGCATCGAGTAATAAGTCTAAATTATTCATTTCTTAATTTGGGAGAGAATTGGCTTAAGAACATTTCAGCACTCCTGAGTAGTCCATGGGAGTCTTACATCCATGGACATACTCAGGACTCCTACAGTCCTTGCAAAGACTCCAGCCAATGTTGACTGAGGTTTCACTACATACCAAGTGCTGAGCTAGTGTAGTGAAGAATTTCAATATCAAAAACACTCCCTGTCCTCAGTCTGAGATCTAGTATAAACTAACATCACTTAGCTATAGTTAGTAGTGTAATGATTATAATTAATTCATCCCACAAACACCAGGTGTTTCATATGTCAAAACCCTAACCCTCAAAATTCATATGCTGAAGGTCTAACCACAAATAGAATGATATCAGGAGGTGGAACTGTTGAGGGGTGATAAGGTCATAAGGATGGAGTGCCCATGGTAGGATTAGTGCCCTTGTAAGAGTATGAACAGAACTTGTCTTCTCTCTCCCCTCACCAAGTGGTGATGCCTCAAGAAGTCAGACACTTGCAACTAGAAAGAGAGTCCAAAAATTCAGCTCCCAGGTCTATGAGCAATACGTTTCTTTTGCCCATAAGCTACCGAGTTTATAGTAATTTTCTATGGCAGCCTGAATTACTAAGGCATAGGCTACTATAATGGCCTGGGAATTGTGCTCAGCACCGTTTAGAAAGTGAGTGGCAATATCCAAGATAATAATAAGAAAATGTGCTCCTATTTAACGGGCACAATGTTAGGGTGTATGGTACTTCTCTTAGGGGTAGGACACAACTATAGGGGGACTCTACCTAACAAATGCAAACATTGTAATCTAATTCTTTGTACCTGATATAATTAACCTGACCTATATCAGGTTATTCACATTAACCTGATATGATTTTAAAAAATAAGAAAAAAAGCCCTGCAATAATACCTCCATTCGCCTAGTTTTTACTGCATGCCAGTGTGCACATCAATCCCAAGGCAGTGTTTATTGTATCCCCACTTTATAGATGAGCAAACTGAATAAGACAATTCCTGTTTTCACAAGATGCTTAGCTTAGTGGATAAGCCAGAAAATTAGTAACAATGAGATGCTGAGAACTTTGGAGCAAGATAAGGCCCCTCTGATATCCAGTTCATCTAGTCCACATGAAGACAATGTTGAGATACCTGAAGTGAGCCAGACATTGAGGCTTTGTGAAGTGATTAGTCTATTTGTTGAGTATATATTTTTGGTACATTAAAAAACCAGAAATATATATTTAATGGTCATTCGAAGGATTTTATCCTATCATATGGGAGGGATTTAAGTTTTAATTCAATGAAACATTGTTGCCCCATAGATGTCTAGGGCTCCATGACTTGAATTAGAGAGTAGACCCTAGAGGCTGATTTTCATTTGAATAAACAGATTGCAGGAAGAAGAAAATAAATTTCATAAAGGATTCCACATGAGATGGTTTCAGTGATTTATTTTGGTAGCATATTATCTAGTCCGCTGTTTATAACAAGGTGGGATATTATAGAGATTGTCCCCATGGTTGGCACACAGGAGGCACTCAACCAGGGCTCTGCATACCCCCTGGACTGGTCAGTGTGGGCTGCCATAACACGATGGCGTACCCAGACTGAATGGCTTAAAGGAAACTATGCTCTCATGGCTCTGCAGGCTGGAAACCCACAAACAATTCCCTAGCAAGGTAGATTTCTCATTAGACCTCTCTCCTTGATTGGTAGAAGAATTGCTTTGTTTTTCTCCTGGTGTCTCTTCCTCTTCTCATAAGGAAACCAGCCCTAATGAATGAGGGCCCTTCCCTTATGATCTCATTTTAACCTCAATTTCCTTTTAAAAATCCATATTTTCAAATGTAATAACATTGAGGATTAGAGCTTCAGCATATGAATTTAGGGGCTGGGATGGGACAATTCAGTCTGTAAAGTTACCTGTTCTCCTCTTGTTAATTAACTTTCTGAAGTTGATTTGGGGATTTCCTTTATGGGTTAAGGTTTCCACACAGGCCTATTAATGCACCTGTTATCCTTTTACTAATTTAGTGATGGTACAATCTCCTATGCACTGAGAAGTGTACCAGGCCCAGGGGGACAGTGCTGTGAAGCATCTGTCTCAGCTTCAGGATGCTCCAGAGGCCACCTGCAGTGACAGGGGAGTGAAGGGAGCCTGAGGCCAACATTGAGCCCTGGGAAGGAATGATGGGGTCCCTGAGAGGAGTACCTGAGTAGAAGGTGAAGGATGGGCCCCTCTTCCTATGGAAAGATGTGGTGTGGTGTGACCCTGAAACTGCCAGCACTCATGGGTGGGCCACATAGTGAAGACAAGGACGTGAGGAGAAATGAGTCACAGCAGACCCATCATCGTGCTTCATTCAGGACATTTTGAGGACATGTGCACTAACCAGGATATTTTGGGAAGGACCCTTTAGAAATTTAGATTTTGTAGAAATGGTTTTGACTGAAAAGCAAGACATCTGATGTAGACAGTGAGTCCAAGGAAATTATCACAAAATGGGAAAGGAGAAAGGCTGATAGGAGCTGCAGAAGTTACCGCCAAGGGCAGTTAACTGTGACTTGCACTTCCCAGTGCCTTGAAGGGCGACACTGCTGGAGCCACTGGAAGTGCAGTTGACTCCTGGAGAGGAACCCCGGAGAAAGGCTTGCTCTCAGCACCCTGTTGCCTTGTCCTCAGGACTCGGTACTAGAGAGGACTGTGACATTGTTCTCTTTGGATTCATCAATGAAGTAGGTGTGCACTTGTGAAATATATTTTAGATAGATATGAGAGAAGTCATTTTTAAGTCATAAATTAAGTTTATTTAACATTGACATTTAAAGTCAATTTAAGTCATAAATTCCCCACAGAGAAAATGGAAAAGGCCGTGTTGAGGACAGTGGTGTTGAAAGTTGAGTAAGGAGAAAGGAGAGTGCTGTCTTGCACTTGAGCATAGTACCATGGAGTATTTCCCTGAAATCAACTCTGTGCCCCAGCAGGGACCTCCTGACCAGCCTACGCTCTGCTGGGGAAGGGCCCAGGCCAAGTCCAAGTCCAAGTCCATATAGCACCTGGCCATTGAGGAGAGGTACAGTAGGAAGGCATTATATGGAGACTGATGTGAGCAAGGCATGATGAGTTTTTCTACATGAAATATTACTCTTTCTGAAGTTAGATACAATATAATTAAAAATTTCCAATACCCACATTATTTCTGTTGATTTAATAGCTTAAAGACACACTCAGGACTCAAACCATAGTGAGCAAGTAACCAATTTAGAGATTTTAAAGATAAAAAGAGAATATATGTTTTCATCACCACACCAAGATTTATACTGATTACTAGGTAAGCATGACTGAGCTAAGAGAATGCTCTCAGCTATGATACTGGCTGACTTGCAATTCAGAGTTCAATGCTTCAGGCCTTATTTTCAAGGTTTCCATTAGAAACATAGGCCTATTCCTTTTGTTTTCTCTAAAAATTATGGTGCCCCAGATTGAGAAATTTCAGTGCTTATTTTCATTTTCTGTTAGTTGATGCTGTCTGGGAATGAATAATTGATTTTTAATTATATTTGAGAAAAAATCAACAATCGCATAATTTTTTTGTTATAATTAACACAGAAGTTATTTAAAAATCAATAAAGAAATAAAAGTTAGCACAATAATTAGTTTGGCTTTAAGCGCGATTGATGAATGAAAACACCGCCTCATTGTAAAATTATTCTGTATCGCACAAAATGCTATTTTCTTTCTCTAATTGTCATAATCACCAGCTGAAGAGCTACAGAAACTGAAACCAGTGCTCATGACTCCTGCAGAAGCACAATTTAAAACCACAAAGTGTGTTTGATTATTAACATGCTTTAATCTTTGCTTATTGTAAGGTTAAAAATAGCGTAATTGCACCTTCTATTGATGCAAATGCCGGTTTTGAACCCTGGGCTTAGTGAAATTTTGGCAGGAATAATTTTTGTGGTGGGGGCTGGGCTGTGCATTGTGGGATGTTTACAGCACCTCTGGTCTCTTCGTGTGCGAAGTTGGTACTGCCCCCATCCCAATTGTGAAAACTAAAAGCATCTCCAGACATTGCCGAATGTCTCATGGGGAGGGGCCATACAATCGCTCTCTGTGGAGAATTACTGCTCTAAATAGGATAAAAAAGCACATTTGATAATTAGTACCCTCCCACTCTTATTTCTAAAGGTTAAAACTCAAAGCTATAATATAAACAAAAATTCCATGTCCTGTGGTCAGAAGCAGACTGTAAGACTTGGTCAACTGTGCTCAGGGTCCCCTTCCCAGGCCCAGAGCTTCCCCTGTTCACATTAGAGAACTGCCAGTACCTAAACAGTGTGAGCAGAGTCAGAGCTCGTCCCAGGTCTTATTAATCCCTGAGAAGTTTAAATTTAAAAGCTGCTTTCTATGTAAAAGTTCTTTGAAAGCTTGTCCTTCCTGTCCTCAGAGGCTTCTGGATGTCATTTAGTTATTTGGTTTTAAGAAACTCCCCTGTTCTTACTTAATCTTGTTACTTGTTTCACTGGCATTTTTCTTCTTCTTACCTGGGAGGTTGTTTGGTACAAATTATTGTGTCATTTTTCTGCCAAAAGCATCAGCTGAAAAGGGATTTTCCTATCAAACCAATATGAAAATGTAGACAAGATTATCATAATTTGAGAGTTGGCATCTTCAGTGCCTCGGGCGTCTTAGCGTTAAATCTCTTCATTTTCGAGAAGTGAAAACAGTGTGGAGTGGAGTTGGGAAATGCATTAGTAACTGGTATCCTTATAAAGAGTCTTTGCGTGTTAGTGCTTCCTGCCAAGTTGTGAGTACGAAGGTGGATTTAAAGCAAACGCCGGCGCCTCAGTCTCTGACACGCTCGTCTAGGTAGCGTTACATGGTGATAAGCAAAGGACACACCGAACAATTCCGACAGAGTTCAGAAGAAAAGATGCATTCAGAAGGGGGGGTGAAAGGCCAGGCAAGAAAGACCACATCAGTCCAGGGAAATCCCATTTAAAACTTCTAAATAATACAACCATTTCTTAAGAGAAAATGAAATTCACTTCACAATTAAGTGAACGGAACACAAGAAAGTAAGTTATCATTTTCTCCCTGGGGGAATTTGAGAACTCTGCCTGACGAATTTTTTAGAATTTGACTTTATGCCTGAAAAAGAAATTCAGGTGACTTTTTAAATTAAAAGAAAGAAGGAAACCGGGTAAAGGCTCTGGAATGTTTACTCCATGAGGAAGAGGGTGAAAGAGAGGACATAAAGACATGATGAAGAATGATCTGTGATGAACAAGGCTGTCTGTGGGAGGAGATTAATAAGGAAGCTAAGAGAGCATGGGGGGAACGAGGGGAGATCCCTAAAGATGTGTCTGAGTTACTGAGAAAGGTATTACAGAGGCCCCAGTGCAGGGCGGAACAGGAGAGCAAGGCAAATGCACCAAAGCCCCTCCAGTCCCAGTCACTCAGCCAGGGTACATGTCACATCAGTCCGCTTAGCTATGTAACAGTCACTGCACTGCAAAAGCCTCCAGACGCTGAAAATGAGATTACACCTGTTTTACAAGGCCAAGAATGGAGCCCAATCCCATCAGTACCTCTGCAAGCGCTACAGCCTGGTAAAACAAAGTCATCCCCAGTAATGCCCCGGGAGTCAGGCTTCAGTGGCACCCCTGAAGTTACAATCGAAGCATTTCACTGTCTAGGGAAGCAGGAGGGCCACACCTGCGTGGACCTGCGTGTGGCTCCGTGGAGCTGGGAGGCACACTTGTCACAGGAAGCCGTCGATGATGGTTCAACACAGGCAGGGAAGACAGGAAGTTTTCAGGCAGGGAGTTATGTTATTGGTTAGAACCCACACTTTCAACAGTAGCAATTACAGTTTTCCTTCTACATGAGAAAGAAAGAAAAAAACATGTTTTTATTAGCTGGGAGAAAAAATGGTTGTACATCCAGCAATTCTAACAGTGTACTGACAAAGAGCCTGGAAGATGGTGTTAGGAACAAATCACATTAACCCTTCCTCAGAGGCACAGAGCCAGTGGGCAGCAGCTGCGGCCTCTATCACAGTGAAGTACAATGAATTCTGGCGCTTACAGCGAGTCCAGACGGAGGCAGAGATAACACAGCTTCTATGCTTCTTTTGCTACTCCTGTTTGCAGAACAATTGTGTCACAGCAAAAACAGTGCCTGGAAACGTCGGGAAGGTTTGTCAGAGAGGAATAGACATCACTGCCGATGGCATGTTTGCTGTTCTTTCTCTATTAAACTTGAACCTAGAAGGTTTTAGGGCAATAGAATTTTAGAGGACCAAATGGAGGACTTCTAGGCATGAAGCAGGGCTCCTCTCGAGTTCCGACAGTGACCAAGGAGCTCGATGATGTCAGCGTGTGGAAAATAGGGAGCGTCGTTCAAGGTGACTCGTCTTCCTGATACCTTTTAAATTGGGCCGAGACTAGTGCAAGTAAAAAAGGCTATTGTTAGGCAGAGTGAGTGCAGACTTAGGCAGTGCTAAAAAGTGATGTCAAATTTAGGGACGATTTTCCCATTTTATCATTTTAGATGAGGACAGAATTACTTGTGTTCCCCACTTTTTAAATATTGATGTATATGGAAAAGTTAAACAAGATGCCATCCTTAAAACTCTGCTACAGCTGGGCGGCACCTGTGGCTCAAAGGCGTAGGCGCCGGCCCATATGCTGGAGGGGGAGGGTTCAATCCCAGCCCTGGCTAAAAACTGCAAAAAACCCCTCTGCTGTAGCTACGTAGGACTGTGGACTGGCCTTCTCTGAGGGGCACTGAATTAGTTTGCAGGGGATTCCTCCTGTGCTTTAAAAGAAACACACACACACACACACACACACACACACACACACGTTGGCCATAAAGTTCATGTACAATTTAAAATCATCAACTATGCGATTGTGTACCTGTGTGTGTGTCTGATGCGTGGAGAGAGGACGCACGCTTCTAACAGGAAGCTAGACGGTACAGTCAATATTTAAAATTGCACACAAACTTTATGGCCACCTTGTATATGTCCAATAAATTGAAAAAAGTGTGAAGAAGTGACTCCACGTGTTCACATGACGTTCCGAGCACGGTCTTTAGAACAGAGTGCGGGCAACACCGACGCCGCACCTGTGCGCACCACGCTGCCGCCCTTCCGCCCTTGACTGAGCCCGGAGCCGCCCCGCCCCGTCGCGTTCCTGAACTTGTGCAGTCCTCTCTTGCGCAGGTTCGAGCTCCGGCGAAACTGCAGAGTCATCGTCTCTTAGGGACGGAGCAAGGACACTTCGGTGGAGGGTTGTCCTGTTGTCCTCCTCCTTTCTGAAATGTGTTCTTCACTTTCTTGACCCTTTGATTTTCCTCCTCACTTTCTAAAATTGCCTCCTTCACGTTCATTGGCTGTGCGGTTTTCCCCTGCTGACACCTTACAGATCCCCGCGCCCGGGCTGTCCCGGCCTCCCCCGGCCCTCCCCCCTCACCCCCGGGTGGCCTCCTGGTCATTATTCTGCCCTCTCTTTATTTCAGTGTCCTACGGCGTCTCCAGCCTGCAACCTCAACCAGCCTCCCGCCCTGAACTTCTACATCTGTGGCTTTTTTCTAGCTCTCACACTTCCTGCAGAAACCTCAGCGACCCTGAACTTCCCTTTGTCTTCTCTTTCATTTAGTCTCTCTCCGAGCCCTGTGGCATCCTCCGTCTTGGTGCCCCTGGAATCCGGGCACTGCTTTCCTTTCCTGCCTTCATGTCCTTAGCTCAGTGTTTCTTGTATGAATAACAGCATCAGGCCCTACTTAAGACCCGTAAGACTTTTCTTCCTAATCCCTCCCTAATTAGAAGGAAGTTCCAGAGAGGGAACTTGAGATAAAACCCGTGACATAAGCTGAAATGAAATGATTAAAAGAGATATTAATATTTAAGTTTTATATTCTTCCCTAAAATTTTATTGGCATTCACTTCCTCTCTATAATACACATTCTAGCCATGTGAGACACAGTATTTCAAACTACACATTGCTGCAGAAACCTGAGTATCCTGTGAAGACCCTAAAATGATCTCACGGTTTTGTTCAATCCACACCTTCATCAGAAATGCAGTCCAACTCATCTCCGTGTCCCAACTCTTTCCTCCAACCACTTCCTGTCTCTGCTACACAGATTTTCTAAAATTTGAATCTTGTCCGCAGTGATTATCCTGATTGAAAGGCTTGTAAGGCTGTCCACGGTTTCTCAGGAGGAGCTGGGACTTTCTGGTGCACGGTGCCGGCTCTTCCCAGCCTGGCTGACCCACCTTCGCCTCTCGTCCTTGTTCCCCTCGGCCCCTTCACAGAGCTGTTGTTTCCCGGCATCACACAGGTTCATGCCTGTACCATGCATATGCTGTTCTCCAGAGGACATGTTTTACCCCACTTGTCACCACGCATGGAAACTTATATTTTTGTATTTTATTTCTTCATTACAGTTTTACTTCATTTTACTATGAGCTTATTGGGAGCTAGGGGAGGTACCTCTTATTAGACTTTCTGTTGGAGTTTCTGACATATAGTGGATGATCAACATAGATGCTTCTTGGCTTACGACGGGGTTACATCCTGATAAACAAACACATTGCAAATAGAAAATGCATGTAATACACCTAACCTACTGAACATCACAGCTTAGCCTGGTCTGCTTATCTGTAACAGAGGGGAAGTAAGACTGTAGATTTCATTGTGCTTTTCAGTGCATCAAATAAGCTGGCACCTGCGTTAACATTGACGCCAGCACAGGGCTCATTGTGATTAGTAAGAGGGGCCTGCCACTGTCCCCACCTTCCAACTTGCCTGCAGCTTGTCACTATAGTTACATCACCACTTCCTAAATTAAAAAAAGAAACTTTTCTCACATCCCCTTGCTTCCGCTCTCCTGCTAATCACAGCACCTCTACCCTGCTGCCTTCTCCTAGGTCACCGCTTTCCTCATTAACTGTCATTGCCTTCTTAGCTTATTGATGTCTCTAAATCACCTATGGAGGTCCGACAGCATCCGAAAGGAGTGTGGAGAGATCCCCTTCAGCTGATGATCAGTATCACCGCGATTCCTTCGGCGGAGGGTAGATGCAGCCCTGTAATGATTGCCGCAGCCTTCTTACACTCGGATTTCTGCTGGGCCAATGCCTTCTCTAGAGTGGCAGGAGCTCAGTCCCTCGCCTTGGTTTGGGGATACGTGAGCTTGTTAGGGGCCCTGTGTGCTAAGTGAAGTGACAGAGGGGTCACGAGGCGCAGTATGCAGCAACCGCCTGCAGAACCGTGGAGGCTTCAAAAAGGAAGTGGCCGCTATTGTAACCTACTGGGAAGGAGTTTGCAACGCTGATCCAGTAGATAATGCTACAGGCACAGGGAGAAGAGAGAAAACCCAGGCTGAGTCAGATGCAGATCACGTGTGCCCGGGAAGAAATCTTAACAACGTGTGTTAAAGGTTCGCTGCTCCTGATTCAAAGGAGTGTGACGCTGGACACCGGAAGCCTGGCTAGATCAGCAGTTACCCAACTCCTAAAGTGTGGGTTACACACAGATTTCCATTTTGCTCAATGAAAATTTGTATTTTAATAATCACTATTTGAAAAATAGTAATATATGTGTGCAAATCCTATTTTATTTTTTGATCTGTATGGATTCTTAGACATCTCACAATAGCTTTAAAGTCCCTTGGAATACTTTTCTTATGCTTTAGGGTCCATTGGACTAAGTTCTAATTAGAAAGTCTTCACCAAGGGATTTGTTAAAGATATTATCAAGTGTAAGAATTGTACGACTTTAGTGTTAGGAAGTGTTTATTTATTTTTAGACAGTCTACTTCTTTTATAATCCACAAAGAGACTACGATCAATTAGTTGATAATATTAGAATTACAGACAGACATAATTCGCTCCTACTTTAAAAGCATATTAGCGCTTCTCATTACCACTAACGGTTATGGTTCTATTAATTAGGGAGGGATCCCTGGCCACCTTCTGGACTTCCTCGCACAATGAAGCAAGTGCAGACATTAGATGATCCTTGGGGCACATTGCTTGGAAGGTTAGTGCTGCCTGAGCAATCTGTTAGGTGTGTGGATGAACAAATCAAAGATGTATTTCTGGAATACAAGTGACCGGCAGGATATTTTTGAAAGCTGACTGCTGGATATGCTGATCTAGCCCTACAAAAGCCGAGAACTATGAATGAGACTGGAGATGGGGCAGAAACAAATTTCTATGACTCATGAAAACTGACCTCTGTCAGAGAGGTCACATCACACTGCACCCATTTCTCAGTGCTGTTCGTTCTTCTGCTCATATCCACATCCTGCTGGACTCCCCGGAAATCGCAGCCAGCTGCCCTATTGCACTGAGCCCGGCCCTCCAGAACAAGGGTGGGGGCAGAAATGACTCATCCTCAGGGAGGGTCTCCCAGAGCAGGGTGGAAGCTCAGTGTGACAACATGACTCTTTGCCTTTCTTATCAGTACAGGCTCACCAGTGATGTGATACAGAGAAAGAATGTTATCTGCTGTCATCATAAAAGTTTATAGTCAACTTTTATGATTTAGTACCATTGTAATCTGGGTCGCTGTTTCCTCATCTCTGAAATAAAGTCACTGCCTCATTATAGGATTGGATGTGAGTGAAACATAATCGTGTGCGTGAAGTTGCAGGAGAAGTCTCATGGAGCAGGATTAGAAAGAGCGGAATAAAAATCCTGAAAGAAAGCATAGGAAAAACACTGGAAGATATCAGCCTGGGGAAAGACTTCATGAAGAAGACTTCCTTGGCAATTGCAACAACAAAAATAAACAAATGGGACTTAATTAAACTCCAATGCTTCTGTACAGCTAAGGAGACAACAACCAAAGTAAATAGACAACCTACACAGTGAGAAAGGATATTTGCATATTTTGAATCAGACAAAAGCTTTATATCCAGGATCTATAGAGAACTCAAATTAATCCACCATGAAAAAAAAAACAACAATCCCATATATCAATAGGCAAGAGACATGAAAAGAACCTTCTCTAAAGAAGACAGATGAATGGCTAACAAACATATGAAAAAATGCTCATCATACCTAATTATTAGAGAAATGCAAATCAAAACCACCCTGAGGTACCGTCTAACCCCACTGAGAATGGCCTACATCATAAAATCTCAAAACTACAGATGCTGGCATGGATGTGGAGAGAAGGGAACACTTTTACACTGCTGGTGGGACTGCAAACTGATACAACCTTTTTGGAGGGAAGTATGGAGAACTCTCGAGGAACTCAAGCTAGACCTCCCATTTGATCCTGCAATCCTGTTACTGGGCATCTACCCTGAAGGAAAAAAATCCTTTTATCATAAGGATACTTGCACTAGACTGTTTATTGCAGCTCAATTTACAATCACCAAAATGTGGAAACATCCTAATTGCCCACCAACCCAGGAATGGCTTAACAAGCTGTGGTATATG
Organism: Arctocebus calabarensis; assembly: GCA_963573935.1. Taxonomy (NCBI): domain Eukaryota; kingdom Metazoa; phylum Chordata; class Mammalia; order Primates; family Lorisidae; genus Arctocebus; species Arctocebus calabarensis. Next base: position 36,399 of record CAUYON010105435.1, read on the forward strand.
TACACTATGGAATACTATTCAGCCATTAAAAAAATGGAGACTTTACAGCCTTTGTATTAACCTGGATGGAAGTTAATAATGGAACACATTATTCTTAGTAAAGCATTACAGGAATGGAGAAGCATGAATCCTGTGTACTCAATTTTCATATGACAATTAATGACATGGTGGGAGTGGGGGTAGGGGAGAGCAGAGAAAGAAAGAATGAGGGAGAGGTGGGGAAAGGAAGAGCAGAGAGAGGGAAGGAGCAAGGGGGTGGGGTCTTGGTGTGTGCCACACCCTTTGGGGGCAAAACAATTGTCAAGAGGGACTTTACCCAACAAATGCAATCAGTGTAATCTGGTTTCTTCTACCCTCAATGAATCCCCAAGAATAATAATAATAAAAAAGAGCAGAACAGAGCCAGGCATGGTGGCTCATGCCTAAATTCAATCCTCACACTCTGGGAGGCTGAGGCAGGTGGACTGCTTGAGCTCTGAAATTCGAGACCAGCCTAAAGAAGAACAATACCCGGTCTCTACTGAAAATAGACAATCTAGCAGGGCATTGTGGCAGGCACCTGTAGTCCTAGCTATTTGGGGGTCTGAAGCCAGAGGATTGCTCAAGCCCAAGAGTATGCGGTTACTGTGAGCTATGATGCCACAGAAATCTACCAAGGGCAACAGAGTGAGACTGTCTCAACAAAAAAAAAAAAAGAAAGAAAGATAGAAAGAAAGAAAGAAGAAAAGAAAGAAAGAAAGAAAGAAAGAAAGAAAGAAAGAAAGAAAGAAAGAAAGAAAGAAAGAAAGAAGAAAAGAAAGAAAGAGCAGGACAGTGTTTAACAGAAATGGAAGGAAGACCACTAAACAACCTCTTATGAAGCTTCTTCAATCATTTGCACGTGGCAGCATACGTTTCTTTCCATCCTGATTATGCTTAGACCTCCCAGCCATGAAGGCCTGGTGGGGAGAAGGGCGTCCTAACTCGAGGATGCTGCACCTGCTGGTCCCTTCTTCCAGCTGCAGACTCAGCCTTGAGTATTTCCTTCATGTAAAGCCTCACTGGAGTTCGAGAGGCAGTGCTTCTGCTTTTCTCTCCTTTAAAATAATTTCCATGTTTTTCAAACCCTATGTGAGTGAGGAGTGGCCAAAATGAAAAACGTGGCTTTATGGGCAGGTCCACGAGGGGAAGGTGTGAGCCTGCGAAATTCAAAGGCCACACCTGAAGGCAACAAGGCAGCGCCCAGCACAGCAGGAGCCAGGGTTCCGCCACGCGGCTCAGATTGGCTCGCAGCTCCCACTCGGTGTGTGTCCCATGTGTAAAACGAGAAGGGTGGTTATCATCACCAGCTCCTCATGAGAAGAAATGGGGGCCTAGCCACAGAGGGCTTGGGCCAGACCTCCACGAAGGTGTGAGTTTAGCAATGACACCTGTAGGTTTCCAAGTTCCTGTTGAGTAAGAAGCCCTGTGGGGAGGCGCTGCAGCCCCAGCACAGCACACCGACGGGACAGCATCCGATCATCAGGATTGGCCAAAACTCTGCAGCTGCTGTAGAAAAGGGGTTTACCTCTGTGTCTCTGTAAAACTTTAGTTACAATTCCAGGCAAGCCATCCCAGGCGTCACTGAATGGAAAAACTCAGGCCATCTAAAAGTTTTTAGAGGGCTTGATTTATTAATCCTTCAAAACACGCAGTCGGAAAGGAAAATGGATGAAGTAAGCTAACAGGATGGAGGGCACCCCGTGGAAGGACTGTGCTGCCCGAATCCCACGGGACCATTCTGTCTCTCCTCTCTCTCTTCCCCTTCAGGCTTTCCTGCACCCTGAGTAATTGAGGTTTGAGTAAGGCGTCCTGAGTTAGTGGTGTACATTTGTTCTCTGGGAGAGATGCAGGGCTACAAGGAAGCCTGGAAAATAACTGTGGATCCCAATCAGTCAGCGAACTTCCATGAGATTTATTGCTTGAGGCCAATGGGAAGCTGGGTCAAGGTCTTGTATGACCAAGTGTTCATATATTAATATATTTGGTGTATCTTGTAATGTTTCTTGCATCTTTGGTAATCATGGCTCATCTGTACTTGTAACTTGAATAGCTAGCACCCCAATGGTGTATTTTTATATATGGGTGTGCTACATTTTAAATTTTACCAACTCCTCACTCACATGGGCTTTGAAAAACGTGGAAATGTATATATTGGTTTTTGTGTGCATGTGTCTTAAGACCGTTGGGTAGCTCCCGACCCTCCCATTCTTCTCCTTGTATGTGAATGGGTTGCATCTCTGCCATTTGTCTTCCTTTTCCATAGTAGAAAGTTATTAAATAATGTCAAAATGTGTATATGAGCACCTGTATTGAGCGGTAGGGTTGAGGAAAGATTCAGTGTGCATGCTTTTCAGCCTCTGAGAAGATTCTGGGGCCGCAGAAAGATGTCCTGAAATTAGAATACCACCCAGCCACACACCCTGCAGTCTAGAAGGAGTATGTAATAGCTTCCTACAAAAGTGTGCCAAATTAATAAAGCCCTGTATTCTCAAACGTGAGTGAATTCTCCCACGTGGTGCTTCTGTAGCTATTTATGATTTTCACTCTGGTTTTACATCAAATATCTTCTTTAGTTTTCCACAGAAATGCTGGAGTACATAGAACACGATGTGCTATCCGTGTCTTACAGGTGCAGAGCTGATGTCCTGAAATGTGACTTACTTAGATTTCCACACAGTTTCAGATGGAGCAGATTCCGGAACCAAGATTTTCTCCTTCCTAGTGTTTTGTGGACCACGAGTCCTCCCTTACTCTGTCCGTACAACCCCAGACATGTAGAGGGGTGTGTCCTTGCTGGACCGCTGGCATCTCATGCTTTCCTGTATATAAACCACGAACTATTTGCTGTGGAAAGTCTAGCACAGTTATAGGACTTGGGTAAAAATAAAAGAGTCAATACCTTGCACTACATGATTATTTTATTTGACTAATTTAAAAAATACATCTGTGTTATTATATTATTATTATTATCCATTATCAGGGGTTCTAGAAATTTCATGGAAATTTTGTGATACTGAAATTTATCACCAAGAAGAGCAGCCAATGTTTGTATTTGCAGAGCTTTGCAAAACAGGTTTGTCCGTGGTCAGGCATGTGGGAGTACAGAGCCACTTCTTTCAACTCGCTATTTGGAAGGTTCTGCAGAATCCTGATACTTGGAACAATATTGCCAGATGGGTGTCAGCCATACAGAAGCCTTCCAGAATCCTCTACTGTTTAGATATTTTGGACAGTAAAAGCACTTGGCTTTTCTCAGAGCCAGCATCTCACAAAGTAATCCCACCAGGGAACTCACTCATACAGGATGTAAATTGGCCATCAACACCCCAGGAGCCAAGTGAGTTAAACAATAGTAGCACATGAAAAAACTTCCCTAAAGTCATGATGAAATAATCCCTGGAGGATGAGTTTGTGCTCTTTGTGCCTTAGCATTAAGAAGAAAGAAAGAAAGTAAGAAAGAAAGACAAATAATAAGAAGCAGAAGATAAGAGTCAGGTATTTTCTGTGCCCTAGAGGGTAATGCTTAAAAAAATGTCCCAGTGTCAGTTGCTGGAGCTGACCGGCATACCGATGACAGTCCCCTTGGGAAGGCGCTGACTGCTCCAATTCAAACTGGCTGCTCTAGCAGATCCTAGTGATGTCTCAGGATTTGCTTTTTTTTTTTGCCTTTAAGTCACCATCTGTGGTCATTGACTAAAGTTGTGAGGAGGCTGCTCTGAATTTAGTTTGGATTTCTCTAATTTTAGACATGTTAAAGATGCCCAGGAAGAGATTTGTAATGGGTTACAGAATTCTTCCATTTTTCTTTTTTTGGCCAGTGAATGCCACACAGCACTGTGTGTGCTTATCTTTCAGTGCTTGTGTGCGTGTGTGTGCGTGTGTGTGCCTGTATCTGAGTGTGTGTGTATACTCATGGAAGAGAGAGGGAGAAAAGTAGCACAGGGAAAGCAATAATAAGTCATTATCTGCCATTTTGCTTTTAGAAACTATAATAACTTTAGTTTTTTAAATAAAATTAACAGTGAAATTTTAAGTGAAAATAAAAATTCATATTAAATAGCAGCACGTAGGCATGAGCATGTTTTCTCTATGAAATTCAATGTGATTTAGAATACTCAACAAATTATAATGTATTAGTAAAATAATAGAAAAATGGAAGACAATTCATCTCTTCAACAAATTCTGTGTAATTGGGAACTATGCCAAATAGTGTCATTTTCAGACCTTCAATAATCTTCAAAAGCAGGAAATCACCCTGTATCTGACAACGTGAGAAGGGACTAACCCAGCCCAGGAGCAGTGGGGAGGAGGGTCTTGCTTTTATTCATAACCCGGAAAAAGGAAATGTTAAATATAATTTCTTTTCAATGTATTGAAAGCCACACAAATCTGAATCCTTGGGTCATCTGTGAGTGTATGTGTTTGTACACGCACACATACACATATTCATATACTCTAACATTACTTGCAATCATCATGCCATTATGTTCCAGTGCTTCCTAACAACATTTTTTTTGATATTTTTAATGAATCCATTTATAGTCCACTTACTAATCCTGGTTTATGCACATCATTTATCTTCAGCACTGAAAAATAGCCCCAGGGCTTTATTTTTATTTCTATTTTCTTACTTCTTCACTCAGGTTCTGCACTAATTTTTTAATTTGTTTTGCACTTCATGAACATTCCAAATATTCTTTCTTTAGAGCATTCTAATTGCACCCGACCCTCCATAGCTGACCACCTCCCCACAGTGACCACCTTCTTAAGTTGACCTAACTTCACAGACCAGACACACATTACCCTTACAGAACAGTACAGTAGGCCTAGTTTCTTATGTTGACCACCGAGTTTCTTACGTTGATATTTTGTTATCCTCCCTTGGGTGGTCAATTGACAGAGGTTCCATTGTTTAATTTTATCACCTGAGCTCTATAGAGAACTTGAAAAAAGCTAACACTAGGTAAATGCACATTTGATAACTCAATCTTCATTTTACTTAAAATAATAATTACCCACAATTTATCAGGCACCAAGAGCTCATTTTTCAAACACCTTTTCATTAAGGCCTTACAGAATTCTTATATGATCAGTATTATTAAGCACATTTTTATTGATACCTACAGTGAAGTGTAGGGAATTTCTTAGGGAACTTGCAGGAAAGCTCAGAGCTGCTCAGTTACAGAGCAGAGACTCTAAAACACTCTCCCATACTGGGTTTTTGAAAATGCACATTCTCTTATTTGTTCAAGTGATTTTGATTTAAGGAAAGAGCAGTATAAACATCACTGATAATTAACAAAAGCAAGCGTGGACCTACAGATTTTCATCAACATGAGGTTGCCAATAACCTTATACTGTAACATACCACAGCATCTATTTAGCAATTGCTTCTTTTTGGTTTTAGAACATTTTTGCTTCTTAATTTTAAAGCCAACATGCACCCACTTTAATGTCATTACTATACTTTTAAGAGCTAAGATTCATTCTTTATTGTTTTCTTTTTGGAAACAGTAAGAAGTAATGTAATAGCCTGGTTTCACCAAAGATGCCTCTGGTGTTGATTGAGGCATAGAGATTCAAATGGCCCTTGAGAATTACTCTAAAGTTCATTCCTGATTTAAAAACAAATATACTGACTCGGCACACATAGTTCAGTGGTTAGTGCGCTGGTCTCATGCACCACAGCTGGTGGATTTGAATCTGGGCTGGGCCTGCTCAAATCAAAAAACAGCTGGTTGTTGTGGTGGGGGCTTGTAGTCCCAGCTACTCCAGAGGCTGAGGTAAGAGAATTCCTTGAGTTCATGAGTTTGAGGTTGCTGTGAGGTATGACACCACAGCAATCTACCAAAGTGACATAGTAAAACTCTCTCTCTCAAAACAAACAAAAAACCAAAACCCTCATATTTTGGAGAAATAAAAACTCACATACATAGTATCATTATTTCGAAGTCTTGAGCTTTAAGAAAACAAGTATGTTTTTTATATCTTCTCTACACAGTGGATAAAGGAGTATAATTTGTTAATGTATCAAATATCTGTACAAGGGTTATTAAAACAGAAAAGACTTTAGAGGAAATTCCCTCCCTCTATTGGAAATCTAGAAAGGGAAAACATACCCTGTATCTCCAGTTGCTTCCAGCAAATCTAAAGATCTTAAGGTAAAGCTTGTCCTACCAATGTTGATGGCAAATACTGACTTGTTATCATCTATTGCAAGCTATTACCGCCAGCGGCGTGAAGCTACTTGTATTTTCCTAGAGCAGCTGTATTAATTGGCTTCTTTGATATGAGGTAATACTCTGCACGTGACCAAACCAGCAGGCAGAGATAAGCTTAGTGCAACCCAAATTCGTTTGTAATTTGCTTGTCATCTTTTTTAGTGACATCTTGAAACTATTACAAATTGCTCCATTGACTTCATTGCTTTTCTTCAATTGAAGTAGAATCATTAAATACTCTGGGCTTTTATTTTTACTTTTTTCCCCTTATCTGATTCTCATGGTGGCACTTGGCTGCATAGCCTGAGACTGCCAATCACCCTTGCCAAGGTGTGGCTTCATAATCACACCTTTTCTTTCCAAAGTGCTCAAAGCACCTGATGTTTGCTGCCAGATTCCCCCTGTGCCTCAGTGCAGAAAAGTTTGGCAAGGTTAATGAGCTAATCCAAGCAGATGTACTGGAAGACATGAGTGAGGACTAAAAGCAATAAACATTAACAAGGCTTCATTAAAACCTGGCCTTCAAATGAACACTGAACTTCCTTTTCCAAATAGAGGTATCACTATGAAAGTTGAATGTCCCTTGTTGAATCTTCAACTCTTAACCGTAGTATATACTTTGCATACTTAGTGCTTCATTTGTAAAATGGGTTGTGAGAGGTCTTCATTCATCTTTCCAAACCTATCTATTTTTACTTTTTAAAAAGTCATCAGGGTTTTAAAAACCAGTCTTGTTTCTCAAATTCAACAACCATCGTAGAGGGTATTGAAATGGATGATTCAATATTTGTTTCCTTTCCATTGTCAGAATTCCTCTTCCTTCTCCTCCACTATTTTGCCTTCCAAGCAGTTTACAGACCCCTCAGATGCCAACTTACCTGACTTACCTTTACCTTTTAGAGTGCTGTGCTCATTTTTCGCTCTTCTGATCCCCCCTCTAGCTATCCTAACCCTTACCGGTCCTTCTGGGGTTCCTAACTCACTACGTAGTTAGTGGTCCATGGTGACAGAGAGTTGGTTTTGCTTATAAGTTTCTTTTGTCTTGCTGAGGGGTGGTTTCTTAAAAATGTTGGCCTACTCCAGCACCTGAAATAAACATGTGGTTTTGTTAAGAACACTGAGTTTATTAATATTTCAAGCAAAGTCACTTAATTGCTAATCTCCCCTCCCCATCATAGGATTATTTCTGCTCCTAACTTCCTTCTAGATAGAAATTTGGTAGGAGATGATCTACTGTGTAACCTATTTTTCTACTGAATATTGTGACTTGCTACTGTGTTGTCTAGCTATAAACATTTACCATCTAAGTAGTTCATAAGTCACAATCTTTTGTGTTCATTTTACAAAGACAAACTCTTGCCCTGCTGATTTGAGACACTTATTCCAATCAACATCAGAAACTAACCATTGCTTTATCTAATTGTTTTTAATTTTTTTAGAAATTGTTTTTAGAGACAGAGTCTTGCTTTGTCACATGTGTTAGAGTGCAGTGGTACAAACATAACTCCCTGTAACCCCCAAATTCCCAGCTTAAGACTTTTCCTCTGCCTCCCAGGTGGCTGGGACTAGAAATGGGGGTCACCACACTGAGGAAACTTGTTTTTTTGTTTTTTCAGAGATTGGGCCTCATTATGTTGTCCATGCTGGTACTTGAACTCCTGTCCTCCCACAGTGCTGAGATTACAGGTGTGAGTCACCACACCTGGTTGACTGCTCAGAATTAAAAAAAAAATTACTAGGACATGAAAAGGCTCTTAAAAGAGACCAGCAACATTTCATCTGGAGGAAAACTGGATCATACTAATATTTTTATTTTATTCTTTGGAAAGGTATAGATGAAGCTTTCATGGACACAAAGATGTACAGCAAGGGAGAATAAGGCTGACTATTTCGAGGCTAAAATAGGTATGATGGTGGTTTGGACTGAAGCATCCCTGAAAATTCACATAAGCCTTAACCCCTAGTGTGGTGGTATTTAAAGTTGGGGCATGAGGGAGGTGATTAGGTCTCAAAGGTGGAGCCCTCCTGATGATTAATGCCCTCAGAGGAAGAGATAAAAAGGGCTGATCTCTCTTTCCATTGTGTCAAGACATAGCAAGAAGACTGCTGTTAGCAAAACAAGAAGCGAGCCCTCAACAAGAACAGAATCCTGCTGCACCTTTTCTTGAACATCTCAGCCTCCAGAACTGTAAGAACTAAATTTTTGTTATTTAAATCATCTAGCTTGTGGTATTTATTTTATCAGGTAAAGCTAATATATGTGGTTACCATGAAGTTTTCCTGCTGCACATATTTTCTTAAACAAACTAGCTGAAATGTCATTTTAAAAGATGTCTTCCCTTAGCCCACCCTGTCTTATGACTGTAAAAATCAGTACTCTTTAAGAGGTTATCAGTCACATACACCTTTATATGAATTTGACTATTTTAATGATCTCTTATTTTTCTAACAACTTTCAGAAATTAGCATTTTGAAAAATTAAGCATTTTGGTAAAATTGATTTGAGAAGGAAATGATTGTATATACAATGGGATATTCACTGGACTGTTATTTCCCTCCTGTGGTCCATAAATTCAAGTAAGAATGTAAGTTGAAAGTAAAAGATGCTATTTATTCAAATGTTCTGAGTTTAGAGAGTTACTTGCATTAATAATTAGGACTAGCCCCCTCCCTTCAAGGCTCTCAAGCTCATCTTTCCACTTCTCAATTACCTCCATCACTAGTCCTGTAATCATAATAATTTTCTCCCTGCCAATGTAAGTGAAGAAATGGGAAATGGAAGTAAATTTGGGATGATTGGAATGTTCATGCAGAGAGCCTTTCTCTTTTCCAGTGATGGAGAAAGTGGATGCTTCCTTCTTTTGCAATTAAAAAGGAAAGGACCTGAGAGAATGGCCAGTAATGTTTATGGGGATCCATGCCGAGAGAGAGTTAGGCATAATCTCTCTTAAGAGTTGGTCAGGCACCAACCCTGCCCCCTGTCTAATATTTCTTAGAGCACCGAAAGGTTGGAGCAGAAAACTGGTACCACTAAGAGAGGAGAAAGAGAGGAGAATCGGTAAGGAAGACAGCATCTCAAGACACGTGCATTTTGCATTGTTCAGTGGATGTGGTAGGACTTGCTGAGCCTGATCTGTGGTGCAGACCCTTCTACAAAGCCAGCAAAAGGCTTCAGATTGGACTAACTGTGGTGGCAACAGGGGAAGGGGTAAAAAATGTCACAGGAACCGGATTTGCCATTTCAAGAAAACGTATATTATAGAGGTTCCCACAGGCCCTCCTGCAGAAACCACATCTGGGCTCCAAAGGAGAGCCAGCATGGTGACACATGTCATGCAGAGATCATTGCCAGTGAATACGAAAGAAGAAGACACAGAGGGGATCAGGTATTTGCCCAGAAAATGAAGGCTATGGTTGCAAAAAATACATATTTGCCTGTTTTCTTCTCCCTTTTCTTTGCACCACAGTTTGAAGAACTGAAACAGGTTCAGCTAGGAGAGGGAGCCCAGCTGCTCCCACTTGACTGCAGCTACTACAGATTTCATTATTTCTTATTTGGGAAAAGAAGGAGAAAACATGTTTTAAATAAAATATGAGATGGACCAAATAAAGAAAGTCAATTATTAAATACTAAAAGAAAACCATCGAAATAACTCAAAACCACCAAAAGTATGTGCTCCAGCCAGATATCACTAAAAGAGGCACCTCCTTGTGGGGGAATAGAGGCTCAATATGGCACAGCACGGGACATTGATTCAAAAAGTAAAACCATTTCTTTATGCCAAAGAGTTTAAGCTCCTCCCATACCACAATGCCATTAATTTGGGGGCCACTAAACAATGACCTTGCATGTGTGAGGTGCCTTGGTAGACAGGGCAGGCCTGCGATTCCCACTTCAGAAATGAACAGTGAATTCTTTGTGGTTTCTGTACACTCTGCACATTGTAGTACCAGCTGTCATGGCATGTGGAGGTTGGATTGGCTGTAATTATATCCACAATCATACAACCTATACAAAAACTTATAGAACAATAAAAATGGCGGAGCAAAGTCAGGAGTCAGAATATCATAAAATGTGACTTGAGATAGTCAAGGAATGACAAGCAGTGCCTCTTATGTTGGTACTATGTACAAAGACAGGAGTCTGAATGGAAAGGCAGCCAGCTGACTTGAAAGGTGAAGGTAAGAATAAGGAGTAGGAGTATGTGAGCTAGTGCTGGAGGAGGTATATTCTTTTGGTCATAAGAGCTACTCTCCTTCCTCTTCTTATTTGACTCAAGCAATTTGTCCAGGTCACAGATTGAAGTAGAATATAATATTTGATTGGTCCCTCCCTGAGGTTTGACATGTTATATGCAAATATAGTTGTGTTTAGTTATATATAAATATAGTCATGTAACACTGTAAAGCCATTGGCACACCTTCTGGGTGCAGGACACAACTACAAGAGGGACTTTATCTAACATATGAAAATATTATGATCTACTTGTTTGTACCCTCACATTAACCTTAAATAAAAAAAAGTCATATAGCCATTGTTGTATATGGTCCATAGAGAGATATTGCAAACAATAAGAATAAATATACAGTTAAAAAGATGACTAATAAACATTGGTATTTAGTGAAAAATGTGATTTAGTATTAAAATTATCATAGATTCAACTGCAATATTTTTAGAAATTGACATCATAGATTACATTCTAGACTAAAAGGAAGAAGAGATTCAACATCAATTTCTTTCTAGTGGTTTTAGTTTGTAACTGATTTCCCATTAGCAATTGCTTAACTTTTTTTACAAGCCAAGAAACAGTAAACAATATAAATATCATGTTGGTATTTATTAGTCTAATTAGTTGCACTTCTAAAATCCATTTAATATTCAATATTAAAAATTCCATGATCTTCTAAGGAAGAAATACCACCTATCATAAAATGAAGCAGAGCTTAAGAGATTGCACAGTTTTTATTTTTTATGTTTTACTATAAATAATGCACATTAGGTTTTAAGTGGATTTGAATACAAGTGATTTTCAGAGCCTGAATCTTGTAAGTTAAGAAACAACCGTTATAGTTGTCATGGGGAACATTTGAACTTATGGTTTTTATATCTCATCATGATGAAGTCCTCTGAATCATTAAAAATCATCTAAGACGCACGCAGCCATTTGACTGGAGTGTATTATGCACTGCTCTCCGTGGGCCTGAATGGAAGGTCGCTTTGACCTGCTGCACATTTTTACTTAAGAACCGCTTTTAACAATAAGCCACTAGCGTACTTGTTTCTGGACTGACTTGAATTTTTGGCACAATATGAAAAGCATTTGGAAAGTGTAAGTAAAAGCCTTCCGTTTCAGAAGAAATAATGGCCCCATTTGCCATGGAAACCAGAGGACTTTATAAAAATGCACTCAACTGTTTTCTGTAGTGAGCCTAAAATTATTCTAAAAATAAATCGTATTCCTGGCATCTGCTAGCCAATGCACAAAGATTGCATCTCATAAGGTTTTCCCTTTTAGAGAAAAATGTCACGCCATTTGAATATTTCGTTTTTCCTTTGTTCGGAAGATAGACGGAAATATATGTGTTACACACAGTAGGGACTCAAAAATGAATTTTTTAATTAGTCAGTTAAGTGCTTTTTGAAAGGCAGCAGATAATAATTTGAGTACTGTCTTTAAACTTAGACCATAGTTAAGGGAGACCAAATATAGGACTCTTTTTCTCAAAATTAGAATGAGGCTTATTAAAATTTTTATCTTCCTATCTACAGATAATTTTTATTTTTGTCATGGGAAACTAATAAAACAGAATGTTATATGATTATGAAAAATTTAGCAGATGAGTATGAACGAATAGATATATGGAGCCTTGGTTTCTGATCTGGAGTTGCACAACCTACATCTAGATCCAGAAGGCAGGAAGGGGTGCACCTGCTCAGTGGTGGGTACCCAGAGCTAGGAGATCTATTAGTTAATTAAAGAGCCCTCATGCCAAGAGGCAAAATGCTATTTGTTACCTGGAAGATCAAGATGATGTGCCCAAAGCGTGACAAGCCAGAGAAAATAAAGTCCCTAACATTTGACATGGAAAGGGGCAAGCTAGGGTTCAGACAGGAGAATTCCACACTCATCTATATATCCTTACTGGCTTGAGAATATAGTCATAAAGTTTACAGATATATTCATTAATTCAGTTTTCTTTCAATTAATATGCATCAAGTACCTTTAAGTTCCGGGCACAATGTTAGCTGGTAGGAAAATACCAATGACTGACCCCAGCCCTCAAATATTTAGTCCCACCATGTCACAGGTGCCTAAAACTCCTCAGATGTTATTAGGAAAAGCAGAGAAAAATTGCTGCGGCCTTAAACTTTGCATAGAGATGTAACCAAGGAATTTTCAGCAGGAGATTTTGGCTTGTTGTCTCCATTGTCCGTCAGGGCCGTCGTAGATAATTTAATGTTTGTACATAGCATCAGGGTACATTTCAGGGTGAATCAGGGTCTTTTCATTAACTGGGCAGGGTTATGGGTATGAACTGAGACTCCTTGGTAGATCAGAGCACATCAATATTTTCTCTATATGCTTGACTTTTTTCCTTGGTAGATCAGGGCACATCAGTATTTTCTCTATATGCCTGACTTTTTTTTGGAAATGAAACGATTTCTTTTTTTGTATAATTGACTATCATTTTACTGGCAATAGATAAACTGATAAAATAGTGTTCATTTAGAGCCTGGCAGAGACACTCACTGCCCCCAACTCTGGGTGCTGACAGTAGAGGTTGAGCGTGGCAGGCAAGCTTGTATTTCAGGAACATGACTTCACCTTTATGAAGAGTTAGATGGTGTGATGGAGGACCTGCTTGCCGTATTGGCCCATAACCCAGTGTTGGTAGGGTTAAGGAATCCCCTGGTTCTCTGAAGTTATTAATAAGATAGAACAAGGGGAGCAGTCTTTTAAAGATGGTGCATTATGGAAATACATATAAGACAGCACTTAACTTTAAAGAAAAAATAAATCTGCTGAGCAGCAGTATCCCGTCAAAGAACAAATACATCTTAGCTATTACTTCCAGCTCTATAGTATGGTAGAAAATTTTGGTAGAGATATGAGAGAAGGGATTCATTCTTTAGCAGGATAATTGGGCAAGAATGGACTTTCCAATCCTGAGACTCTGTAAGCTTTGAAACATGACCATGCAGCCAGCACCCTATTCCCAGCTGTCCCCTAGTTAGAGATGGCACTAAAACATGTATGTTGAATACATCAAGAGATGCATTATGAACTCCGAGGGATCAGATGATGGTGCTGACAGGTGCGGTAAAAGTCTGCAGTACTTTGCAGCATCTTTCACTCCTGCCCTCTCTCCCCGCTTACCCGAGACCTTCACAGCCAGTCTCCCATCCTATTATTGCATATTCTCATTCCTTCCTTTATAAACATGATTAGAAGATTGAGAATCAGACTATAGAACCAAGAAAGACTCAATTTTGGGAAGGCAGTTCTTGTAAATCAGGTTATTCTCCCCCTCTCTCTATTCCAATGAATTGCTTACATAAGATTTATCAAACACATCCAGAAGATAACCAGCAACCTCAAGTCACAGCTAGTGAACAGGCTGCTTTGAATAAGATTTACCTGAAAGTTCTTGTTATCCACACCCATACTTACTTTTGTTTCTCCTGGAGGCAGAATGTTGATGGTGAATACAGGCTGAGTGTTTGCGTTGTGTTTATACACATCCAGGAGAAGAGACAGTGCGTTTCTGCTTTCTTACCCATCCCATCCCCTCATGACATTTAGAAATGTTTTTTATTTCCCTTTGCCTGTCTTCAGTTCTTCTTCAATCAGCCAGTAGGGTGAGGAAAATGCAGATTCCCAGGGTGTGAATCACCTTATGACCTAGTCATCCTGTTTAAAACCACAGGATAAGTACTCTTGGGTCATTGCATTTCACACCCTGCCCAGTTGCACTTAGTCTAAGAGCAACAACTTTCTCTTTTCTGATAGTGATTTAAATATACAGTATCATAAGCCTATGTGTCTAGGCTGTTTAAAATTATACTCCATAGGTATGTATCTATTAAACTTGGAGCAGTAGTTAGTCTATAAATTTGTGATCCTTTAATTCTAGAGATAGAACTCAAGCGACAGGTATTCTTAATGTAATAGTTTAAAATTGCTCTGCCCGACTCTACAGCAAAGGGAATTTCTGTCAAGCAGTTCTATTATTGCTAAGATTTCTATTATTTAATGTGAATTGCTTTTTTCTGATACTGAAAAAATTAAGTAGATATTGTTGTGAAGAAATGATGGAATTTCATCACTACATTGACAATCTTTATCTAAAAAGCCATACATTTTAAAAACTATTTCAAACCCTCAAAACTCTACAAATTTATATGTGTGTGTGTGTGTGTGTGTGTGTACTGTTGACTAGGTGTAGCAATCATTGTCTATCCAATTTTTCCAAAGACTATCCATTCATTTTATATTTAGATAGCAAAGAGAAATCTATGAAGCTGAGCTCTGAAATGTCTCATTCTTCCTTATGAGTGGAGACCCATCTCACTATTTGCTGAAAGAATATATTTTGAATATAGGATGTGGCAAACTAATAAATGCTCCTACTCTTAAAACAAATTTTTTAGTTTGTCCAATGATCAGTGAAATTAGTGTACAAGAATGCATGTTAATAAGAAGAGACTGAGCGATCGTGTATTGATCTCTGAAGCTTGAAAGTGCATATTGACACTGCTTTTAAATCCATATAGCCAATATCACTTAAGTAAGAAAAATGTGCATTTGTAATTTTGGTAAATTTGGATTCTTTTAGACATTAGATATAGACCATGGGTTGTGATAGAAGGAATTCAAACAGAGTACACAGTAGGTGCTCAACAATAATTTGCAGTGATTGTTAAATGCATCCTGATTTACTGCTGTTTATGGATAGCACTTCTTTTCACATTTTACTACTCTCCCTTGAAAGATGTAAAAAACATAAACAAGCACAGGACTAGAATGATGTCTCTTTTCAGAGGAAACAGAAACAGATTTAAAATCCTTAGGCCATTGCCAACTAAACTACACATTATAAACATTTAGATTTAAATACACACGGAGTTTGAAGTAAGAAAGCTGGTACTAAGTTTTCTTTGAAGACCAAAGAATTTAGAGATACTCTGAAACACTGTGTTAGATCAGGCTGCTCTGGGATTAAAACTACTTCCCTACTGTCTAAGGCTGCCCCGATTGGCATCATAATTCCACACTGTTTTGCCCAGTATGACTTAGTAGAAATTGAAGAGGCTTTCATATGACACCAGATAGTTACATTTTAAAATAAGCAATGTTAATTTCATCCACAGTTCTAAGTCAATGACGTCTTCCTGGGGGTGTGGCGGTAACCATCCTGGTTTGAAGAACATTCATGCAAAGGCAGTTATTTCTATCACTTTATAACTTTTCCCAGTAATTTTATGAGGAACAGTGAGTTTATGACTTTGTTTTAAATGGCAGATATTTGTGACTACATTTATTACTGGATAAATGGAGGTAAAAGCCTCTGGATTTTTTTTCTTTTAAATGCAGGTGAGAGAGAAAAATAAACAGTTGGAAAATGTGATTATCAAATATTTGGAAACTAGTAGTACTTGTTTTTTGTGTCTACAAAATTGTGCTTGCCACAGATGGTATGTTCTAATGCCTGCTTACTTATTTTATAAAGACATTATTGAAGAATCTGTCAGACTTTCCTGGGCGCTAAACTGCAGGCAGTATAACGAAGTAGTTAAATGGGAGAAAATAAAGATTCCCAAATCCTGTTGCGGAATCAGCAACTAGGTGGACTGTGTTGCCTGAAGGGAAGTCACGACTAAGAGGAACAGATTAAGAGAAGAAATCAAGCATTTTCAGTAAGAATTGTGCATCCTCAAGAAATTGAAAGAGTATTGCCAAAGATCCTCTTTATAAAATAGCATTTAAAAACCTGGCTTCATTCTCTAGTTGATTTTCTCTTTGTCAACTGTTGGCTTTATAAGGAACACAGCTACACGATGCTCCAGTAATGGTTTTTAGTGCATGAACAAAATTGGGAAATAATCCTTAGAAGGCCTTTCCTCAGGAAACTTTTCAAAGGAGTGCTAGGTATATTATTTTTTAATTTCTGATTTCAGGACACTGCAGCCATAAGCTAGGATTTGGAAGGGGAACTTTAGCTTTTGACCTACACTGTGTAAAGTATGGGAAGGCAGGTGGTTTCCGCATGTAAAGAGTTCAAGTTTTTGCTTTGTCTCCAGACGCAATGAGGAGTTACACAGTTCGAGTCCTAGAAAGCACCAATCAGAAGAAAGGAAAGAGAAAATAAGTTAAATGGGTAACCTTAACCCCTGGCGGGCTGAGGGTCAAATAGAAAACAGTTTCTTAGCATAGAATTGCTAAGTCTGTAGGCTTAAACTTCTTTTTAAAAATTTATTTTCATTTTTTATTAATTTTTTTCTTTATACTTTTCAAATTGAAATACATCTGAGGGGAACATATGAGATTTTGATATGTGTATTCAATGTGTAATGATCAAGTCAGGGTAATTGGGGATATCCGTTGCCTTAAACATTTATCCTGGACATTGCAATACTTCTAGCTTTTTTGCAATATTTCATTAATTATCGAACTACAATTTTTCTGCTGTGCTATCTGACACTAGAACTTATCCCCCCTACCTAACTCTAGTTTTATTAACCAACTTCATCTATTCCCAAATGTTGGTAACCACCTTTCTACTCTCTACTCTCTTTAAATTTACTGGTTTATTATTATTCTTTTTAGCTCTCACATATGAAGGAGAATATGTGACATTTCTGTTTCTGTGCCTAGCTTATTCCACTTAACTTATATAGTGTTTTCATGTTCTACTTACGTTCTGCAACCGACATGATTTCTTCCTTCTCATGGCTGATGATATTACATTGAGTAGATAGACCACACCTTCCTTATCCATTCACCTGCTGGTGGACCCCTAGGTTGATTCTACATTTGGGCTATGATGACTAGTGCTGCTGCAGTAAACAAGGATGTGTGGCTGTCTCTTTAATACACATTTCTGTGCTCTAGGGTATACACTCAGTGGAGGGGTTGCTGGGTCACATGTAGTTCTATTTTTAGTTGCTTGAGGACTAGGCCAGCCAAAGAGGTTATATGGAACTGTATAATCCAGATCTCTTAATGCCATGATCAAAGATTGGCATTCTCTACAGGATACCATAGGACTCCTTAGTGCTAGGGTTGTTTTTGTAAAGATATGAATTGGAAAAAAAAAAGGAAAAGAGAAAAAAGAACAAAAAGCTGAAATTTCATCTGAACTATTGATAGTAGGGATCTGCAGCTAGTAAATGGGTTGAAAAAAACAATCTCTAAAAGTTCTATAATGACCAGCATGTAAATGTCCATATTAGACAAAAAAATAATTGCAGTGAAATATTTTCTATCTTAAATAGCGAAATAATTTAGCTCTCAAACTCCTTCAACTTCACTTCAATTTGAACTATGGGAACCCTAAATTGTTTTAATTAAAGCCTGCCATTAACTTTGAAATCTCAACTTGGCATAAAAAATTTGGCATAAAGTGATATTAAATATTTTTACCCAGTCATAAATTATCAAATTACTTTATGAAATGTTTTTCACCAAAACCAAGATGAGCTAAGGCAATAGATGGATGAAGTGATCTGTATGATTTTTGGTAAGTATATTATGCAATTGCAAAGAGCAATTTGTGTCATTTATTTTTTAATTGGGGAAGAAAGTAAAATGTTTCTGCAGTTTCTAGGTGCAGACAGGCTTCTAGAATCTCTGGTTGGCAGGGGAAGCCGCCTTGGAAACGCAGGTGGTGGGGGAGTGAAGCTTTATGCTGTGAGGACAAGTAGTGAGGGAGAGGGAGGGGTGAAACTGTGAGGGCTGACCTCTGCGGAGGATGGGGGTGGATTTTGATAAATAGAGAAGTGCTCAGAGGCCACCCCCAAGTTATGGGTTGTAACACTGCCTGGAGAAAAAGCTGGTCTGGGATGGAGAATTTCTATAGCAAATTAGTGGGTTGAAAGGTTAGAAAAGTAGAACAGAACTGAGATGATGGCATTATAGTGACCTTGAAATCAATCCTCTCAATCCGTCAATGGCAATAGGGAAAAATGCATTGGGGAATAATTTTAAGAAAATGCATGCCCAGTTGCCACTTAAGGATGTCAAAGGGGGTATATGTTTGGACTTAGAAAACTCTCAGGATGGATGAAGACGCACACTGGTGATAACTGAAAATATTTAGTGGTGGGTGCAGTGTGAACCCTCACCTCTCAAAGCCAGGCAAATCAGAAGATTTCCGCCTACTCTGCCCTGAGTGGGAGTTCATGTTGGACTTTTGAGCTGTAGAATGTGCACTCAGTAAGCTTCCCAGGAACACAAATAAACCACAGTGGAAGGATGAGGAGGAAGAAGGCAGGCAATTCAGGGGACATGATTGTTGAAACTGTAATAGCTTCAGGGACCCAATTAAGGTTATAGCCACTGGGATATAAACAAAGAGAAACAAACAGATTTGGAAGATGAATTAGTGTTAGAAAGGTGGGTAAGTAAAGTTCTTTCTGAGGACTGGACCCTCTTTATAGAGAGAATTATGACACCATTAACAGAATCAGTCACATTTTAGGTGTGTTCAGGTAAAGGAAAGAAGAGTGATATAAGGGTTTAAATAGAGTGTCACTCAGACCTGGATTTCAATCTTGGCTCAGCCTCTTTGAAAAAGCTCAGGCTCATTGAAACAGACCTCTGCTATGATTCATTGTTTCATCCATAAAATGAAAATGTAATTGTATACCCCTCATGGTGTCTGTCATGGGGTTGTGTTAGGATTCTCCAGAAAAATGAACAATAGAAAAAATAAATGTATATATTTTTCTCTTTCTCTTTTTCTTTCTTTCTTCCTTTCTTCCTTCTTTCCTTCCTTCCTTCCTTCCTTCCTTCCTTCCTTCCTTCCTTCCTTCCTTCCTTTCTTCCTTTCTCTTTCTTTCTTTCTTTCGCTCTTTCTCTCTTTCATCATCTATATCAACTGAAAGAAATTTACTATAGGGAATTGTCTCATATAATCTCAAAGGATGAACATTCTCATGACCTGTAGGGTAGTTGACTCAAGACCCAGGAAGACCCAAATTTTAGTTTAAGTATGAAGAAGTAAAGAAACCATATCCCAGCTCAAGGTAGGCAAGAAGGAGGAGTTCAGCTATCAAGATGTATTTCCACTGATCCCCATGCTTACTCAAGAAACTTACAAGGGGCAGTGCATTACTTTCCTAAGGCGTGTAACAAAGCACCACAAACTAAGAGACGTAAACAACAGAAATACCTGGTTTCATAGTTCCGTAGACCAGAAGTCCAAGATTAATGAGACAACCAACTTGCTTTTTTCTAAGGGTGTTGAAGGTTACAAGGAGACATAGTCAGAATGATTAGGAGCCCACTGTACTGGGTATAACCTCACCTTAACTAATTACACCTGTGACCAACCTGCTCCCAAAGGGTCCTATTCTGAAGTGCTTGGGGTTAGGACTTTACCATATTAATTTGGAGGACAGATATCATTCTTGTCTTGAAGTATTTGAAGTCCTGCTTTGGAGTGAGCTGGTTGTGTATGTGTGTGTGTGTGTATTTATGCAAAAGACAGAAGTGACAGGTAGGGAAAGAGGAGGGAAGGGAAGAGAGGAGGTAACAGGGAAAGAGAGAAAGAGAATATCAAGCAGGCACATTATCCTAGTACAGAAGGGAGAAGTTCTCAAGGGGATACTGCATTGGTTTCCATAAAACGCTGGACACCATCTGGAGATGTTTGAGATGGTCACAACTGGCTTCTAGTGGGTAGAGGTCAGGAATACTGATAATCATCATGAGATTCACCGACAGCCTCACACAACAGAGAATGATCGAGCCAAGTTGCTGATAGGGTGACAGCTGAGGCACTATGTGCTCTAGGACATTCAGAATATCCTCTTCCAGCACAGCAGAGAATTTAAGGGAGTTTTTTTCTTAACACTGTTTTTCTCAGTGCACACACTTGAACCTATAGTTAAACTTCAGTGGCACACTTGAATTATGTTGATCCAAAAAAAAAGGGGAGGGGGTTAAAAAAAGAATATGTGCTTTGAACTTCTTTAGAAAATAATTTAATCAATGATCTTTAACAATTTTCACAGCACATCAAAGATCGTCTCAAGGCACATCAGTGAAAAATCACTAGTTCAAGGCAAATTATTCTAAAATGTCTTCCAACACCAACATTTTCTGATACTGACTTTTCTTGGAGATAGTTATTTAATTTAGAATTGTTTCTTTTCTTTACACTATAAAATTATAGTTGTAATAGTTAATGCTATCATCTTTAACTCTAATTTATTAATGTAACCACCTAAGTCATCTTGAGGACTAAGTCTGATCCTTTGTCTGATGTTGAACTTTTATCTATTCATTTCTTCCAGTAGATTAGTAGACTGTGTGTAGATACTTTTCTAGGTCCTAGAAATATAGGTGAGAATGAAAGAGACAAAATCTTCTGCCTTCATGAAATTTATGTGCTAGTAGGAGAAGAAACAATAAGTGAATGAATGAATGATTACCCTATATAGCAAGTCAGGGGATAATAGGAGCTGGGGAGGAAAGTAACTCTGAGAAGAGGATAGGAAAGCAGAATCTATGTCATGGCCTGTTTTTAGCAAATTTATGTGGGGACAGACGCAGAGAGGGTAGACTCCACAACTGCTGTGATGCATCGGGAGACTCCTAATCATGTTACCCATTTTTATACACCCCAAAATATTCCTAAAGTTTTACAGATCTCAGAATCTCTATATAAACAGATTTTCAAGGAAAGCACATTTCTGGGCCACAGTGAGATTCTTCCTTTCATCTCTTTTTTTATTCCTGCGTTCTGCTGATGGAGTAATTACAGATGATGTAACTCTGGTTACACGCTCATGTTTTCAAAAATCTGTAATGAATGAAGAAAGGAATTGCAAATTGACAGATGTTTGTTTTAACTTTTTATTATGAAAAATTGTATGTATGCAGAAAAGTAAAGAGGAGGTGGTATAATAAAACCAACACCCTTTTCCAAGTTTTGGGCATATTTTCAAGTAATTTATATAAATGTGGCCTATGGAATATATGGGATTATCACGTTTGTCTGTACTTTCTAGGAAGTGAAAATTAAAAAAAATAATAACATAAGTAAAACCTCCTCTCCTTTACAGTGGGTTTATATGACTACTCGAGCCCTATGTTTAGATACTTTCTTGTCATCAGAGCCCATGTATTACTAGAAGGGACCTGGGTGTCATTATGAGAATGAATTACCTTCTTGCCCTGATGTAGACAATGACATCATCTAAGGAAAAGCATGGACCTCTCTTGATAGTTAGGCTTTCTTTTAGAACATTTTCCCTGCGCAAGGCTACTGTGCATGTGTGTGCTGTGACTTGGTTTTATTTGTGGTTTTATTGTGGAAACCAATGCAGTATTCAGAGCGGGCATGAGGGAGAAAGATCTGACAGCAAGATGTCTTCAAGTACCCCTTGCTCCCTAAGGAAGCCCATTCGCCACTTAGGTTGTCTTCTCTGTGACCCTCCATAAACTACAGAGTATTTTTCTCCCCAAGGGTTCATGGAAACCTGACCTCTACAGTGGAGGTCACAGAATCAAGCAGTTTACAAAGAAACTATGCTTCAGGAGCAATACGTGCTTTGCAGGCAAAATAAATACAATCACCGTGAAACTTGTATCTAGCAAAAAAGGGATTCTTAAGCAAAATAGGAGCTATTCTACTTATTATTTAATAGTTACAAAATTTAGATATATACCTAATAAAGGAATTATAAGATCGAATGGCAGATCTATTTTTTGATCTGTAAGTATTCTCCAAATATCTTTCCAAAAGGAACGTATTAGTTTGGATTCCCACCAGCAATGTAGAAGTGTTCCCTTTTCTCCATATCCACGCCAACATCTCTGGTTTTGGGATTTTGTTATGTGGGCTAATCTTACTGGAGTTAGATGATATCTCAAAGTAGTTTTGATTTTCGTTTCTCTGATGA
>CAUYON010105437.1:0-17103 GCA_963573935.1 Arctocebus calabarensis
CAGCCAGCTGAAGAGCCAGCGGGCTGGATGACAGGCAAGGAGGGGGACCTCCAACCTCCACCAGAGGCTCCAATTGCCAAAAAGGCTGGACAACTGCTGAGGAGACACCTGTGCCTTGGTGTCTCCTTCATTTCACACTTAGGACTAAATGTGGAACCCCCATTTCCTATGCCTAGGTCAATTTCTTGTGAATTTCCTAGGCCTCAATTCCATGAATGGACTGTATCCAGTCATTGATACATTCATTCACCTTGCCCCTGGCGGAAGGGACTGTATTCATTCTTTCCTGGCCAAGGAACCCATACACCTATATGTACTCTGAGACTAAAGGCCTAAAGGAGGAGATGGGGAAAGACTGGGAGAGAAACGGAGAGAGCTTCTCTCTCCCCACTAGAATTCTCTCCCTCTACCAGGAGCTTTAGTGTTTTCTGTATTCTGGTCTGTAAATAAATTCTGTCTTACCACTGGGGATTGGGGGGGAATAATGTAATGAAGAATAATAAAATACATGTATAAATAAAAAAATGAAAAAAAAGTGAAAGGACATCAGTTTCTAAAATTGCATTGAACTCTGCATTGAAAGGAACCATGGAGAACACTAATCCAGCTTCCTCATTATTGATCAAGACACTGAGGTCTAATGTACCAAGTGAACCCTCTCTTCAGGGAGGGAGCAAAGCCTGTGCTTTAGTTCAGGTGGTCTGCTTCAGACCTTCAACTTCCACCCCACACCTCTCAAAAGAAGTACAAATTCTGAGATTGGGTCTCCTGTTTTCTTGAAGGAATGGCATTTATTGTCATAAATTTAATTAAAGATTTATTTGGCGATCATGATCTGCCCTGCAGCTTAGACACCATTATGAGAAGTATAAAAATATTACCTATGTGATTTTGTCACATGTATAGATTTGTGGGGTCACCGTCACAGTAAAGATGCAAAACAGTTCATACAACAATCCCCTGTGCTATGCTTTATGGAAATAAACACACACACATCCCCGCATGCTTGGAAAACTGGTGAAATGTGAATGCAGTGGATGGATTCTACCATCACCACCTTCCTGGTAAGAATGTCGTTATAAGGATGTTATAACCGTGTGGCCCTGGGGGGAGCCGGGTGAAGGGTATATGTATCTACACACAGTACTTCTTAGAACTGCCTGACAAACTACAATTATCTCAAAATAAAAGATCTTTAGAAACATGTTATATAAGTGTCAGCATTATAATTTTTTAAGGCGATTACATGGGGATCATCTTGATTTATAAGCAGAAGAGGAATGCTGGACTCCACGGCTACGTAGACTAAGGCTGAGCAGATTTGTGATGAGAGGGTGTGTGAGAATATGGGGAGGCAGGAAGAGTTCAGTGTTTGGCCCATGGGGAGGAAGAGGCTGTTCCGGAAGCAGGGGGCAGTGCAGAGCAGTGGTTGTGGCAGAGAATGTGAGGTTGTGAGTATTACCTGAATTCCAACAGACACAAAGATCCGGAAACACAGATGTGTGGTGAGATTGCTTTCAAACTATCAAAAGCAAAACTTTCTTTTCACAGGAAATCTTGTAAGGAACCCTAACACATAAAACAGATAAAGCCTGAGGTGGCCCAGGAGGCACCCTACAGAGCCAGGGCTCCTGGGAACCTTGCTGACCACGTGTGCCAAGCAAGGAGACAGGGCTTGGCGTAGCTTCCAGGACTCCTGTCTTCAGTGAACAAGGAATGTCCATCTGCTGAGCCTCAGCTTCCCCCTTTCTAAAGGAGAACTAATCTTTAGTCCAGAATAGACCAGTAAAACTTCAGAGCGGGAAGGGGATATGAGAGCATTTTCTAACAATTCTGACTGAATTCTACTGGTCAAACTGGAGGAAAGAATTATGGGAAGAATGAATCTCATCTGGAGTTTACAGAAGTAAACCACTCAAACCTCATACACATGTGAAATGGGGCTGGGAGAACCTCAGGGCAGTTCAGTTCCATTCTTCTATTTTATAGAAGAGAAAACCAAGGTCAAAACGAGATCAATGATGGTTGAAGGAAAGAGACAAGTTGAAAGAAAGCTGAATGGTTTCAAACCTTTCAGTAAACTAGGAACTCAGGTCAGCACCCTCATTCCTCTAATATTTTCTCAACTTAAATTTAAATACTTGTCAGATGAGAGAGAATTTTTTCCACTAGGATCAAACTGAGAGTAATGAGAGTACAAAAATCAGCAAATATTTCCAATGTTCCCTTCTCTTGACATTATATAATGTGCTGAATTTATGAGACAGAGAACTGATTAATTAAATCTACATTTACTTTTGTTTATATTTCTATTGTTTCTCCTTCCAACAAAAGCATTTTTGAGACAGCAATAAAAACTCTGATGCTTAGATCAAAGTAATTAGGACAAGGCAAAATGAGAAACAAAGACAAAAATAAACAGTAGTGGGGAGAAAACAGCATAGAAGTCTGGTGAAGACAGCTTTAGTCCTGAGCATCCTAGGAGCTTAGGCAAAGAGGGAGACACAGCACGCTGACAATCCCCTAGTTCTGGAGGGGGAGGATACTTGTTTTTCTGCTAAGATAAATGAGGTTTCTTCAAGTAACTCAGCAAATGTTTGCAGGCAAAGAAATGGAAGGCAACTAGCAAAATGAGTACCTGTGTGCCAAGCCCTGTACTAATGACACGATTATGGCACAGATGTTCGATGTAATCCTGACAATGCCAGGAGATGAGAATGCGCAGGGCACGTGGCCAGCGATGGAACTGACACCGGAGCTGTCTGACAGAGCCCAGCATTTGCCATTTCCTTTACTGGGGCAAGAAGGAAATCAACTCACTCCTACACCCTCATGCGTAAACAAACAAGTTCATAAATAAATAACAGTCAGGCCCTTACTCTGGAGCACATGCCACACACATCCCGGCCCAGGGTGGGAGCTGAGGAGCGGTCTCGGGGTCCCCATGCCCACATGTGAGATTCAAACCCCAGCCTTCTGCCTAATCACCTACCGCCCCTCTCCTCTCTGCTGCCCCCGGGCGCAGACCTGCACCAGCCTGCAGGAGGGCCCAGCAGATGGACAGAAGTCGGCCTCTGGGGTCGACCCTGAACCTGTGAGTCTTTGCTGGCTGAGCGGCTAACAAGTTCACCTTTGACACTCTGATGCTGAGCACAACCCCTGGTGCACAGTAGGTTCTCCACAGATGATTGCAGACTACGACAAGTAAAAACAGCAAGGACGCCCTGCCCCCGTGTTCATTCCTCATCGAGCACCAACATGTGCCAGGCGCTGCACAGGGGACACGTGGCACAAAACAGACCAGTCCTGCGGGCCTGAGCCTGGCGCAAGAGACGGGACACGAAGCACAGGGGAGACACCAGGAGGCTCAGACGCAGGTGCAAGGGTTGGGGGAGACAAATAAAGTATCTGTTTCCACATGCCCAGGGGCTTAAAACAACACAAATTCATTATCTCGCAGTTCTGGAGGTTGGAAGCCTGACCTCGGCCTCACGGGGTTAAAATCAAGGCGTGGGTGCCAATGTGCTCCAGACCCTGAAGGAGAACCATCACCCCCCCTTGTCCAGCGCCTAGACGCTTCCTGTGTTCTGGGCTCACGGCCCTCCCCAGTCTCACAGCAGCCTCTGCCTCTGACCCTCCTTCCTGGACAGCCGCTATGACAAAATTACCCAGACAGCCCAGGAGGATCTCAAGATCCACACAGGTCACATCTGCCACGTGAAGTGGCCTTTTCACAGGCAAGGCAGGATGTGGACGTCTGTGATCAGACTCTGTCCACATGAGAAGAGAGAAATTGTTAGCCAGGGGCAGGCAGTGGACAGTGAGCACCACCGTTTCAGAAACTGTGACCGGGAAGGCTCCTGAGAAGGTGCTGGGGAAAGCTCGAGGACTGTGAGGACATGCTTGGGGACATCCTGGGCAGCTCCTACAAAGGCCCAGTGCTCAGGGACCAGTCAGGGGCCACTGAGACAGGGTATATGGGAGGTGGGACCGGCTCCAGGGGACAGACTAGAGAGCCGAGGAATGAGGAGGCCCACCTGTACGGACACTGACCCTGCCCACGAGGAGGAGCGGGGACAGGGAGGCAGAGGCAGAGGAAGGGCACTGCGGCATCAGCCCACTGCCCTCCGGCTCCGTCAGTCCTGCCAGTCTGCCGTGAGTAAAGCCCCAAACCCCAGGTGCGCAGCAGCGGTGACTCAGCCCACGTTCTGGTACCGCCAGCTTCCCTGGAGGTCACGACCTTGCCGCTCCCAACGGGTGGTCACAATGAGTCGGTACATCTGAAGGTGTCTTGCAAATCACCCAAGAATGCAGATATGTACTTATACACACTTTGGACTTCTAGAATTCCAGACGCAGTTTCTCTCCAGAGCCTGTGAACCCTACCAAGGTTCTCCTCGACTCCTGGAGGGCCTGAGGCCCCAGGGCCCCCGGGTGGCTGGAGCCATCTGTGAGGCTTGCCCAGAGCCACCAGCACCATTCCATGCTGCCTCATGTCACGGTTCCATCAGCCAAGCCCCTGAGGATAATTAGTCCTGAATTCAGTTTACCTCACACTGGGGATAGTCTATCAAACGCCATTTCCAATAGAACTCATTTAAGAGAGGGCAAAAACCCTCCCAAAGGACAATTAATACATTTTCCATCTTCAGATAATGTCCAACAGGTGCCACAGCCAAGGGCACAGAGTCTCCCCAATACCACCACGGCAGCTGAAAGGGGGCCAGTTGGTCACAGATGGTGTCGTATTTTGAATGGAAATGCAGCATCCTACAGTTCCAAACAGGGCAGGTAGTAAATTCCTGAAGACCCCATTTTATCTTCCCACTAAAAAAGTCTAGGCACAACTGGCATGTTCTCAGACCCCTGTCAATTATGCAAAGAAGAGCTCATTCCATAGAATGACAAACAAAGCAAGATCAGCCCGAGGGATTCAGCCGGGCTGCTCATAAAGGATGGCGACTCAGCCTCCTTAGGTGGGTGACAAATGAGTCGTCTGCCCAGGGCTCCCCCAAGACCTCAGAAGAAAATCGCCTCTGATAAGAAAAATGAAAGGGGAAAGAAAGTGGGTAGGGGATAGAAGGACCTTTTTTTTTCCTTCCAGAGCAGAAAGAGCCCAAATCATTGCATCTAATCTGCAATCACAATCCTTTTTCCTCTTGAGAAGTGGGGGGCAACGAGAGACCATCTGGTATTTCTCCAAATACCTTATCTTTGGCTCTGCCTCCTCAGACTTCTGCACAGACCTGTCAAACCAGCAGGAAAATTAGATCTCCCTCTCTGAGGACTGGAGGGCTTCCAGAAAGGGGATGAGCACAGCCTCACCGGGCCCTGGGCGTGGCCTTGCCCTCCACACCTGTTCTCATCTTCCTCACCATCCCTGGCCACGGCCACTGCTACCCTGACAGAGGGAGCCTATGTTCATTCCATCTTGAGAAGAAAGTTGGCAGTTTGTGAGAGGGGTTCTTCATCCCTAAACCCTGCCTAGCCCCCAGGATCCTGCACTTACACTGACTGGCCAGGCACTGTCCCCGAGAGCCATCATTGGCACTAGCAGTGACCAGCTACTCATTAAGTGACTGAGAACCTTCACTTTTGCCCATGGACATTAGTCCAGCCTTTGTCTTCCCAGTTCATGCCACACTGCCAGAACTCATCCCAGCCTGGTCTCGTCTCAACCCAACAAGCATCGGGGACTTGTCTGAGTCCTAGGCATGCTCCAGATCAGTGATTTTTAACCCATGTGCCCTGGCACCCTGGTGGGCTGTGAGAGGATCTTAGGTGTGCTATGAAAACTTTGAAAGATCATTAAGTAAATTATTTTCCAAAGAAGTTCAAAGCACAGTAAGTATATTCTCTTTTACTCTTTTATTTGATCGACATAACTGAAGTGTGCTGCTGAAGTTAAACTACAGGTTCAAGTGTGCCATTTGATAAAAGAACTTGAAAGGCACTGCTCTAGGTCTCCAATAGGCCCTGACACTTGGCCCAGGGCCCCGGAGGATGTTAGCACCATGTGTGGCTTCTACATGCTAGAGGTCATCAGCACTCCTCCTCCTGTGTGGTGACAAACTGCCTCCAGACAAAGACGAATGTCTCCTGGGGGAGACATTGCCCCATTGAAAACTTTGGCTCAGAGGGAAAAGAACAGGAAACGACACCTGGTAGAGTGTAGAACCAGACACTGGCACCTGGTGCTCAGTGGCGCGGCATTGGGCTGCTTTCCACCAGCAGTTCCCACTCTAGCACCTACAACCACTTTGTGCAGTGAAGGAGGAGGGGAGGGTCCCAGGAAAGTGACACCCAATGCCAATGCCCACAGCAAATCCATTGTCCTAATGTCACACGCCACACTTGATGTCCCCTTCAACCAAGGACACACCCCTTGAAGAAAGAAAAAGAGGACTTCTCGGGACAGGAAATCTGCTCCAAACTACACACCGGGCAAAGGTGTGCGCTTGTTGCAGCCACATTTGTGGTGGCAGGTTGAAAGCCACCCACCCATCAGAAGGGCACAGGTTAAAATAAATCACAAATGGTGATATCCTACGAAGCCACTGAAAAGGCACAGCAGATTCGCACATGCTGATATGAAGAAGGCCCTGGTGACGAGAGCAAGATGGGCAGTGGTTACCGCGTCCTTCCATCTCCATGAAATTAAAGCGCTTCAATGAGCAGAGAGTTCTGACGTTTTCTTAGTTGGTTACGCTAATTTTAATCCCTCTGTACAAAGAAATGTGCCTGCAGAGGAGGAAGCTGAAGCAGACTGTCTTAAAAAGCAAGCACTACAAGGTGACCCAAGAAAAGGCAATTTTGCTAAAAGTAGTTGGCAACCAAGCTCAGCTGGCACAGCCCTGAGGTCTCAAGCCTTTAAATTTAATGCCCTCTTTAAGTCCTTGGTGAATGCTAATTCTTGATAAACAAAGTTAAAACAGTTGGTGGGTTTTTATGTAACTATTATATTGTCACGGATGCTTACTCAGGATTAACCCACAATGACACAATAAACCAGGAAATATCTGTGAACTGGAGGAGGAACTTCTACCAACACCACCCAGACGATGAACTTGCTCTTTCCTGGAAGTGCGTCTAACAGACACTGCGCAGGATAAGTAGATCACACAATTGTTAAGTCAAAAGATTACAACTGTCGATTATTTACTTGTTTTTAGTTCAACCTTTGTAACTAGCAACAATCCTGGCTGATTCGATCTCAATTTCTCCCAAAGTACCAATATGGAAATTTCTTTGTATAGAGACAAAACCATATTTTCTCAATCTAAATGCTACCATTCAAGCTGGTACAATATAGACGGGTCAGAAGCTGAGAAGATAAAGAATTATTAACAAGAAATATAAATAAAAGGAAGAGCATCTAAGCCAGTGGTTCTCAACCTCTGGGTTGCGACCCCTTTGGGGGTCAAAGGACCCTTTCAGAGAGGTCGCCTAAATACATCCTGCATGTCAGACATTTACATTACAATACGTAACAGTAGCAAAATTACAGTTATCGAGTAGCAATGAAAATAATTTTATGGTTGGGGGTCACTACAACATGAGGAACTGTATTAAAGGGTTGCGGCATTAGGAAGGTTGAGAACCTCTGATCTAAGCGTATTTCTGAAGTCATGAACAATATGATTTGTCGCCTTTTTGGATAAGTTTTCCAATGTAAGTTAAAATTAGAAAAAATCATGAAATTTTATCAAAATGATTAACTTTTTCAACATCAAGTTATATATTTTTAACACAGGATTAAAGGTCTTCATAATGTGAAATTATTTTTTTATTTGGATAAGGGTGAGGGCTCTGCCTTGGAGCTCTGTGGTTACTTTGGGTTTGGTTCTTCAGCCCCCTGACTTCATGAGACAGTCGTCTGCCCATGGCGCTATGTCTTGCTGGAGGAAGACGTAATCTTCACGGGACCTCCGTGGCTGGTCAGCAGAGCACTAGGCAGTTTCCACTCTATGCACAGACATGCAACCGCATTAGCTACTTGCACCACATAGTATCAGAATTATTCTCTGCACAGCTATATGCTCTGACATGCTCAGCACAAAGCAAGAACTTAATTTATCAAGCGTCCCTCTAGGCTGGGCAGAGCCTTTAAAATAGGGCATGATTGTCACAGTTTCTAAGGTGAGGAAACTGAAGCTCCAGATGGCCTGGGAAGATCACATCTGGAGGCAGTGGGCGAGGTGGGGTCTCCACTACAACCCTGACAGCATCAGGTGGACACACCCGAGTCTGAGCCTCAGCACCTGCCACTTGGCTCCGGCGTGCATGGCAGGATGGTGACTGTGGTGTCCGCTCCCACCCCTTCCCGGCAGCCCTGGGGCGATGGAGCCCAAAGGCCCCTTAAATCCCACAGCACCCCCTTCACCACTTGCAGGCAGGCCTCCCTGGCTCCTCGCCCCCCTTTCCTCACAGCATTTGTTTTGCCCAAAAGGAAAGAGCTTAGGTAAGTAGAAAAATGAAAGCTCAGTCCCCTCGTCCTGGCCTCTGGCCTTACTCACTCCAGCCCTGAGCCCACAGCATGGGCAGGGGTCCCTCCCTGGCCTGTGGCCCAGAATGGAAGAGGCTGTGCCTGGAGTGACCCCTCCCCCCAATAGGCAGCCAGGGGACCTCTCTTTTCTGCCAGTATTTCAGCCTGAAGCATAAGGAGGGCCCGAGCGGTCCCCAGGAACTGCAGGAATCAAAACGCCACCCAGGGGAAGGGCCGCCTGTCATTTCCCTCTTGTGCCCACCAGAGAGAAATGAAGCCACATAAAAAGGTGAATCAACTGACGAGCCTGCTGGGCCAGACCACAGAGCAGGTCTCGGCTTGGTGTAAGATGTCCCGGAAGGGAAATCCTGAAAAAGCTGTGGGGCCGGTGCTTCTTGGTTTGGTCTGGGAGAGAAACTCCTCCAAAAGGCAAGGAGGAAGGCAGCGCAGGCTCGCCCCGCCCCTCCCGAGCCAGTGCGCTCCCAGCAGGACCTGGAGTTCGACTTTGGGGTGTCTGGAATCCAGCCAGAGCGGCCCAGGTCCGTGTGCTCAGCAAAGCGCTCAGGCAGGCTCCGCGGGAAATCTCGGCAGGTTTCCCTGCAGGCCCCATTCCTCCAACTTACTCCTTGATTTTGAGAAATCTCCCCGCACTTGCTGCCTGACCTTGGTCTTCCAGGAGCTGCCAGGGTGCACGCCTGGCCTGAATGATCCCTTC
This sequence comes from Arctocebus calabarensis, assembly GCA_963573935.1. Classification (NCBI taxonomy): domain Eukaryota; kingdom Metazoa; phylum Chordata; class Mammalia; order Primates; family Lorisidae; genus Arctocebus; species Arctocebus calabarensis. The sequence goes on from CAUYON010105437.1 coordinate 9,201, forward strand.
GTTGGTTCCTGTGGCTCTCACATGTCCAGGGTCCTCCCATCACATCTCTTACCTTCCGCTGTCAAAGCAAGAAGCCAAACACCTCCTCTCATCCTTCCGCGCCGGATTGCTCCCGCCCTGGACACGGCCTCAGGTCCTCACGGGACCATTACCCCAGGGCAGAGATGGGATGTGGTCGCCGCTCGACCTTCCCCTCCCTACACACACAAACACACACACACACAGGAACACACATGCATGCACACACACACATACAAATGAACACACAGAAAAACACATGTATGCAGACACACACAGGAACATACATGCATGCACACACACATACACACAGGAACACGCATGCACACACACACATGAACACACAGGAACACACATGCATGCAGACACACACATACACACACACAGGAACACAGATGAACACACATGCATGCAGACACACACAGGAACACACAGGAACACACATGCATGCACACACACATAGGAACACACATGCATGCAGACACACACACACATGAACATACAGGAACACACATGCACGCAGACACACACATACACACACACAGGAACACACATGCATGCAGACACACACATTCACACACAGGAACACACATGCATGCACACACACACATGAACACACAGGAACACACATGCATGCAGACACACACACACATGAACACACACGCATGCAGACACACACACACAGGAACACACACGAATGCAGACACACACACACATGAACACACATACATGCAGACACACACAGGAACACACATGCATGCACACACACACACATGAACACACAGGAACACACATGCATGCAGACACACACATGAACACACAGGAACACACATGCATGCAGACACACACACACATGAACACACACGCATGCAGACACACACACACATGAACACACAGGAACACACATGCATGCAGACGCACATGTGCATACACATCACACTCCCAGCCACACAGGGACATACATGCCTATGCACAAATACATCGTTGTTCCCTCCCTATGCACAAATACATCGTTGCTCCCTGTCTAAATCCGCCCCGGTGTTGAAATTGATCCTGCCTCAAGCCCCCTGGTTGGCCGACCTGGTCTGGGCAGACGTTGCAGAGGAGCCCTGGTCTAGAAAGCCCAGTCTTTACGGCCAGCGGACCTCAGGCCCGACTGGGTCTTTTTTTGAACATTCTGGCTACTTCGTTTTGTTTTCCTCCTGAAGTTTAGAAAGTGTTGACTGAATGAATCATCTAGTTGCACATGTGTAGGACGGTCACCTAACCTCTCTGCTTCGATTTCTCCATCCGTAAGTAAAGAGGGTACTGCCCACCCCACAGGGCTGCTGCGTGGTTGCGCTCACAAACTCTCGCACCTGCAGCTGAATCCTGGGCAACCGCAGATGTCTCCCAATTGATCAGGGTCTGTATTGAAAAATGCTATGGGGACACAAAAGCAAAGCCTGGGGTCAAGGCACTGTCACCTGAGAAGCAATTAGTCACTGGACTGTGCAAAGTGTGTCCCCTGTCAGCGAGCAAACCTGAGGGCTCCTCTGACTCGCCATGCTTGAGTGCCCAGCTCACCTTCCGCCCCCCTCACCCTTCTTGTTTTTTTCAGCTTTTGTGTTTGTATTGGTGCTGACAAAGAGCAGAAGGAATTCATGCATCAAGGTGGGGGCACAAGGGGAAGGGGGAGTGGCCACTACTGGACCTACAAGCCCCGAAAGAACAAGAGCCCGGCCCCTAGCACGCACACCACCAGCGTGTGCACACGCCTCCAGGCCAGGGAGCCCTCTCCTCTCCCAACCCTGCCCCCAGACACTCCTGGGGTGACCCCATCTCTCCTGCAAGGCTGCAATCCCAAGAAGATGTAGAATGGAGAAAGAAAAAAAAGCACTATGAGCAAAAGAGTTGAACTCCAGGATGCCACACAGCCCAACCCCAGGGAGACATTCCGACCGGAGAGCTCACAAATTGGGTGGGGTCTGAACCTCACATAACTTGGGGACCCTCTTTAAGGAAAAGGCCACACAATGATAAACACAAGATTAGGCATGAACACGAACAGGTATGCAGAGTGAGAGAGAATATAAACCACTGGTCCTTAGCACTGTGGCCATTCAATTTCACCCAGAAGGCATCTGGCCTCCAGACTGCCCCTCCTCCATCTCCAACTCCACACAGTAAGCCTTAGCCTTCAGGGACATGCAACCCTTCACGAGTCTTTTTCCTCCTGAAGTTCCATCCTGCCCTTTTTCCTCCTGAAGTTCCATCCTGCTGGACCGTCCCAACACTCTTGTGAATTAATAAATGAGCTTGACCATGTGACGATGGGCCTTAACTAGCCTGCACTATGTTCCCCCTATCCAAAACTGCCCACAGGATAGCAAGCTTTGTTTCTGAAACTGCAAGGTCACCACCAACCTGATAATTTAGGTTGATTGGCTATATTTTTAAGGGTAAATAAAAAGAGATGGTTGGCCTACAATGCCAACCTTCTCGCCTACTCGCCCATCTTTAAATGACATAGAAATGCCCAGTGATAGTTCAGTACTTCCTGAGGTAGACACAGGGCACGTGAAAAGCAGCATGTTCTAACCCCTACCCCACACTCAACACCCTCACCGTCCCTACCTAGGCTGCCTGCCCCCACCTCGCATCCTCCCCTACCCATCTATATGTAGCAATTATTTTTAAAAACTCTAAACTAAGGATTTTTCAGGGGAAAAATAGTAAAATTGAGCCAAACCTCAATGTCAAAAGCTTCCCAGCTGCGAATAACCAGCACGTGTCATTTGGCTGGGTCTGAGCTCAAGGTCTCAGATTTTCTAAAACAACTGAGAACCCCAACTTGACAATTCTATAAAAACACAATTGGTGAATGGATAACAAATTTGAAGCAAGCAAAGGATATCTTTGGTATTCAGCATTTTGATATGCCACCAGTGATCTCTGCATATATCAAACGATAATAATAATGATCATAATAAAAATGACAGCAATGCTGCCTGCCACAGGAAAATGGAAAGAAGACCTCGATGACCACATCTCACTGCCCGGGAGTGTATTCAGATACGCTGTACCTCTGCTGATTCAAAATCTCCTAGGCTGGGTGTTTCAAACTGAAGTACATGTACAAACATTAATTCTGAGAATGTTTTCCTATTTTGTGTCTTCCTTTTGAAAAACCTAAAAAATACACACACACACACACACAAAGAACGCCAAATAAACACATTTTAAGAAAGGAAACAACTGTACCAAATTGTAATACTTATGCCACATTTAATATCTGCAATTACAAGAGACACAGAAAACAATACACAAGGTAACAAATGTTATCAGTACATATTGAGCATCACAATTTTAATAGTTTTTTCCTTTCTTAAAATGTGTATACATTTTTGGTGTCCTCTGTGTGTGTGTATATATATATGACCTGGGTCAGATGATATAAATGAATGACCCCTCGGTCTCACTGTATCGTTTCAAAGTGTAAATTTGTGTCTACGTTTATAATTCCAGTGACCATGTAAATCTTCTGAACCTTTAATATGCTCTTCCGGCTGCCTTTACGGTGCCATGTTCTCCTGTCAAGGCCCTACAATCATCCAGCATCCACTGTTAAAATCATGTTGAGTTTCCTTTTCCTTAATCAGTCTTTTAAATAAGATTTCTATTTTGAAGTGATACTTCTCAACAGAGAAGCACTTCCAAATACTGGCTATAGACACCAAGAGTCTCAGATTACCTAATAGATTTTCGATTGACCTTGTAGCCTCCACCTAGGAGGGTGACTTACTTCAAAGGGGAATCGTAGCTTGGTGGTTTGCAGAACAACTCGGGGGCTGCAGCAGCTGGCTTCAAATCCTAAATGTCGCCAGTGTTAAGTTCAGTGTCCTTAACTATGAAACGGGACACTCCACTTGGGGCCAACATAGATCTCAGTAAGATTTCTCATTCTCCTCTATTTCCAAGTGCATGTCCCCTTGAAGGTATGAAATGTTTTGTCCAACAGTGTCAGCGGAGGTCATGAGAGGAGAAATATTTGAGCACTGGTATGCAGTTCTCCATGTTCCCTTCTCCTAGAAAAGTAATCAAGGAAGCAGAAGCTGATTTTGAGGTGACATAAGATGGAAATAGCCTACAAAGCTAAGTCTCCACTTAGATAATCTTGGACAGTCGCCGAGACCCACAAATGACTTGACATGTACAAGAAATAAACATTTGTTGAATTAAGCCTCGGAGATTGGGTGTTGTTACCGTAGCATAAGCTAACCTGTTTTGGCTGATACATTTCCTACAGGGGTGTTGTGAGGATTAAATGAATTCGTGTACACAAACACTTAAAAAATGCTAATCCATAAAAGCTATGCAAATATTTGTTAAAATTACTCTATTGTATTCATTCTAACATGCATATTTTTCACATTTCCACACCTCATAATTGACGTGTTTCTTGTTTCCATTGGCAGCAGAGTTTCTGCCTTAATGGTCCACAAAATCATAGCACATCTTAGATCCAATGCAACAGAATTTTGTGATTACTGTGATGTTATAGGCTGGTGAGTCAAGAATAGAGGCTGCAGCCTCACTATGCAAGTAGTACATTCCCACCTCATCGTACAAATAGATTTTGCAATAGTTTGAGTAAAAGAAAGAGAGGGAGAATGCAATCACCTTCCAAAACACAGTAGTACCACACGCCAAACTCAGCATTAGTGACCATATTTATTCTTAGAACAGCTGCATTATTTGAATTTGATCTTTGTACATACCAACTATTAGTGGCCATGTTTATTTTTGGAGCAGATGTATTATTCAGATTTGATCTTTGTACATACCAACTATTACTGGTCATATTTATTTTTGGAGCAGATATATCATTTGGACTTGATCTTCATACATACCAACTGGTAACAGTTCATTAGGAGTGACTATAACAGTCAATATTAAATGAAAGATTTTGGGTAAATGCTTTTCAAAAATGTGTTCAATATTATATTTTGAGTCCACTAATAAATTCACCTATCGAGATAATGATTATCAGTTAAAAATAAATTCATTGGCTCTTTTTTCAGCAAAATAATTAATGCTTACCTGAAATTTGTTTTTATACTTTTTTTCTGTATTAAAATTTTAAATTTGGTTTAATTTCACAATAAATATTTAAGAAACAGACACATAAGAAGTGTTTTCTTAGTTTCACATTTACTTGTATTAACATAAAAGGATAAGAAACACAAGTTAAACAGGAGGTCCTTTGAAGGGAATTCATACATTATTTAATTTTGAGAAACACTGGCTGAAAGCCTGCAAACATGCGGTTGTCTTAGTTTTTCTAACTGTCCTAAAATATTCTCTGTAAGACAGGAAGCCCTCGCAGATGTGCGAGCCAGGGAGAACCCCCGTCTGACAGCCGGCCTGCCAGCCGGGGCACGCAAGGTGCGACTGCTCCCTTGTCCCCGACCCGCAGCCTCACCAGAGCCTCGGGGTTTCCTGCCCTTCCCAGTGGCCCCTGCACATTAGCCACAGTGGGCAGTTTTTCCAGCCAAGGATGGGAGGCTGGGACCAGGAGAGACCAAGAACCTGCTTGACAGGAGGTTCCGGGAAATCCCAGGAGAATGTGAGCCGTTTCACAAACGCCGCCCTGAGCGTGGAGGCCCACGGCGTGGCGCAGCGGCCTCCATCTGGCAGCCTCCACCTGCTGCTGCGGCCGCCGGGAGCCACGCCCGGCTTGCTGACAAATCCCTGCCCTGGCCGCGCCTGCTGCGGCTCCTGTCGGGGCGCTCGGGCTGCCGGGGGCTGGTGTGGAGCTGTCGCAGCCGCAGAACATCTGGGCCCCAGCCCCACGGCCTCTATGCGGCCTTTCTCGTCACTGACACCGCACTTGCCTTTACCAAACCTCTGCGCATCCTTCTGAGAGGATGCAGGAACCAGGCTCCCCTTCTGAGCGCTTCACTTGGCCGCTTTTATAGCTAACAGCAACGGAAATCCGGTTCTTTCTGCATCTCAAATGGCATTTGGATCTTGACTGAGTTCTTTAATGAATTAATTAATGATTTGGAAACCCTGATTAGAAATGGAGTCATCTTGGCTTTTGGGGAGGAAAATATATAATTCAAGGTGAGGAACTGAAAAATCATTCACATTTGATGAACTGGCTCTGTGAACCCACCTACAGGTTAAAAACAAACAAACCAACAAACGAAAAAACCACCACCCTTAAACAAAGAAGCCTTAGGAATAGGCTTATCTTCTCCCAAATTTACAGACTTGCTGAAGTTACAAAGCTGGCCGTGACCTTAGAATCTTCTGGTTGTGTCCTCTGGTTTCAAGGGGACTGAGCCCCAAGGAGACGAAGGACCCTGCCCACAGCCAAACAGCTAACCGGCACAGGACTAGGCTGGAGCCAGGCCTCCTAGTTTGAGTGCAGGGCTCTTTCCTAACTTGACAAAAATATAACAGACCTCGCCATTGAACTTCCCTTTCACCAGCCTGGGGTTCCCAAGGAGAGGCCTCTGCTGGGGAAGCCCCACACACAGCCCCAGACTTTGGTCTTTCAATTCAACTGAGCAAACCTCATTTGACAACTCCAGTCAAATGAATCCCAGCTGAGCAGCTGTGGGGAGAACAAGGGTATAGCTTTCGGGGCACAGGGTCCAGCCCTCCACGAGGAAAACAGGGGCTCATTAAAATATGCCTTGTAAACATGGAGGAGTCGGGTTGGAGTTCCGTCATGGTTTGAACTGTATCTCCTAACAATTATACGGAAGTCTCAGCCCCCCAACCCGCAACCGTGAATGCAACCTTATTTGGAAATGGGGTCTTTATTATTGGGGCAGGCTGCCTTCTAAGAAAAGGAGATACAGAGGTGGGTGTGCCGGGAGGAAGGGACACATATACACACACGGAGAAAAGCCTCAAGACAGCAGAGGCAGAGGTAGGGGTGCTGCTACTGGCCAGGGGACCAGGAAGGGCAGGGAGGGAGCCTCCCTCTGGCTGCAGAGGGTACAGCCCCACCCACACCTTGATGCTGGACTTCTGGCTCCAAGAACCACGAGGGGACTGCTACAAGGACCACATTTTGGTACTCTGTCACAGAAGCCCCAGGCAGCCAAGTGGGTGGTAAACACTTTTACCCAAATAGCATAGTGCTCACTCGCACTGTTGTGATTTTAGACTTTAGACTCTTCAAGAGCACCGCCAAAAATTTCTGGTATTTGAATTACCCTTCAAACATGAAATAATAGAGAATAGCTGCCCAGACATTCTCATTACCCGCCCTGGCCGCCTACATTGCTTCTAATCACTATTTACACCCTCTCCTGAGCCTACCCCTGCTTCTCTGCCTCTACCACAAAAGAAGAGTCTCTCCCAGCTGTCTGCCACATGAAGAAAGAGGAAAGGCAAATGACAGCGGCCTGATTTTGCTGCCTCTTTCTGGTACAACCAGATGCAGGCCACTTATTCAAACACTCATCCAGCACATAATTACTGAGCACCCAGCACAGGGCAGCTATGGCTGCAGCCTGGAGCTACCGCAGTGAACAGCCGGCAAAAAGGCTCTCCCAGGGAGCGCCCATCGGACATCTGATAGACAGGTGATAGATGAGAGCGAGAGAGTGGATAAACAGACAAATGATAGGGGTACAGATAGAAGAGAGAGAGAGGTGACAGATGAGAGGGAAAGAGAGAGATGGGCAAATAATGACAGGTGGATGGATGGATGGATGAATGGATAAATTAGATGGATGGATGGATGGATGGATAAATTGGATGGATGGATGGATGGATAAATTAGATAGATGGATGGATGGATGGATGGATGGATGGATGCATGGATGGATGGATGGATGGATAAATTAGATAGATGGATGGATGGATGGATGGATGGATGGAT
>CAUYON010105445.1:0-28876 GCA_963573935.1 Arctocebus calabarensis
TTTAACTGAAATTCACAATTTCATGTATAAAATTGTCATTAATATAAATAGAGTGATTTCACAGTGTATACTATCTTGCTAGATAATTCAAAGAACAGTTTTGTATAATTTTGAAATATGTTTAAATTAGAAGATCAAAAAGAATCATCACATTCTAAGAAAAAATAAATAATATCATTGCAAAAATTGACCTAGTTTGTTTTTTCTGGTGTGGAGGGGGATTTGGGAAGTTTAAAAGCTGTAATTAGAGTTACAAAGAAGAAAAAGAAAAGTGTCATAATATTCCAGAGTTAACTAATGACTTTTTAAAAAATAATGTAATATCTGTATAATGTTATATAATGTTTGTTGCAGATGTGTTTGTGTTATACAGAGGGAGTGTCTTCAGATCTCTCCTTTTGCTGGGCCACATAGTGTTCATCACATGGTGGACTATGGTTTTATATATCCCTTGTGTTCAGACTTTTGCTTTTATTAATAATGCTGCATTGTTTGGGTACATACCTGTGCAAACTTACACAAATATTTTCATAATACAAATTTCTAGCAGTAGACATAGCTGATCAAAGTATTTGTGCATTTAAAATACTGAAGACATCATTTTTTTTTTCTGAAGACATTTTTAATTTTCATGTAAATAAAACCCATTACTTTTCCTTCTTGGCTTCTAAATTTCATACTTTACTTAAAAATATTCTCCACATTCCAGGATTATAAATTGACTTATGATTTCTTCTAGAACATTTTGGTAGATTCATTTTATTCTTTACAATGACACTTTCATTCATCTAAAATTAGTTTTTGTGTTGCATGCTAGATACTGTCTCCTAGCACTTGGCATTAGGTACCATGCCTGCTCACCCCATAAAGAGGGGCTAAAAAGCTAAACGTAATGTTTTTCCAACTCTAAGGTAAGTAGGGTCTGCCAGTGATGAGCACTTGGTTCAGATTTGGAAGGTGGGAAGGAGGCAGGTGCCATCTACTGGCTATGCCTGTGGACAGACAAGCTCCTGCAAGTGAGTTATTCATAGCACCCAGACTCCCACATTTTAGTGTCTTATCACATGCTTCATGGGTATGAGTCTCCAGTTTTTGCTCCCCCTACAGCTTTTTCAACAGATATTATAAGGAACTAATTCTTTATATTAAATCCCTTTTTGCTTGAAACATCTAGAGAAGTTTGTTTCCTGCACAGAACGCTGTCTTAAAACAGTATTTAACAGCGCACCAGCTTTACTCCTTTCTGAATAGCCAGGTATTGTACCAGGTTGTATTAGGATCTCTCTTTCTCCAACTAATCTGAAATACCACCTTTACCATAGACTAAATTTCCATTTATATTGTGGTCTATTTCTGGACGCTCTTTTATTGACCTATAGTTTGTATTTCTTTTTCCTTATCTATTTCAATTCATAATTCATGGTATGTTTTAATATGTAATGGAAGTAATGGGATTACTACAGTTATTTTTCAGAAATTTTCTGGTTATTGGATTTTTTAGATGAACTTTAGTATTACTTTGTTGAGTTCCCAAAACAGTTATTGACACTTTAGTATTTTCATTGGGTTTAATTGAGTTTATAGGTTAATTTGACATCTTTATAATATTGAAATTTGGTATTTGGGAATGTAGATGGTATTTATCTAAATCTTTTTTTAGGAGCTCTTTGGACTTTGCCTTTTTATGTTAAAATAGTGGTGCTCTTAGGATTTGCATTATTGAACTAATACAAAGTGTAAGAGGACATGTTGAAGTATACTGGACACACTGTTTTCATACATGTACATGTACAACTTCAGTGGATAAAGAATGTCTCTTAGCAATAATACTGGAAATAGCCTCTGGTTTTAGCCAGCTGCATACTTTTACAGGGATGTCCAACCTTTTGTATTCTCTGCACTACATTGGAAGAAGAAAAATTGTCTTGGGCTCAGCACCTGCGGCTCAATGGGCTAAGGCACCAGCCACATACACCTGAGCTGGCGAGTTCGAATCCAGCCTGGGCCCGCCAAACAACAATGAGGGCTGCAACCAAAAAATGGCGGAGCACTGTGGCAGACACCTGTAGTCCCAGCTACTTGGGAGGCAGAGGCAGGAGACTCGCTTCAGCCCAGGAATTGGAGGTTGCACAGCACTCTCTCCAGGGTGACAGCTTGAGGCTCTGTCTCAAAAAAAAGAAAAACTGTCTTGGGACACACATTAAATACACAAACACTAATGAAAGCTGATGAGCAAAAGAAAAGGTTCATGCATAATTTTCATGATATCTGCCACCATAGAGAAGTAAAAAAAATCCTCACCACTATCTGCATGTATCCTGTGGCCATGAGTCAAACATCTAGTATCTCTCTTGCAATCTGGAAGGTGATCGGGATGTACAAACTAATACAGTGGATTTCATCTGCCTCTTAAAGGGCACCACCACAGCAAAGTCCATTTCAGATGCTGGTAGGTTTCACAAAGTTGGAATGCTAGCGGCTTTTCAGACCTGGCCCAGAGCTGCAATGCATTTAGTACATTAAGGCACCCACATGATGACTTTTGGTGAGACTTCTTCCCAGGCACTGGAATTTTTCTGTTAGTTTGCCACATGAGGTCATAAAAGACTCTAAGAATGCACAATTGTTCCATTGTCTCATGAGATAATGACTATTCCTTTCCTGTAACTCTCATCTTCTAGGTCATATTTGGTACTGACCTGAAGCACTGGACCATCATCAGGGTGTTCAACCTGAACAATCTGTTCTCTCATATCTGTCATCATTAAATGTGATGGAATAACCTAATGCAAATTCTTACTCGTTTTTCATGTGCAGATCTCTCACTGCTGTAAATTATCCTGTTTCCGCAGTATCCCAGACTTCAAGCCTACACTGTTGTGCAGCTTCTTCAACTTGCTTCCTGTAAGAGTCTTCTATGGTAGGATCATTTTTCAAGAAAAATTTCCTGAACGATTGTACTGTCAGAGCAGACGTTACAAGACCTCCTAAGCTAGGAACAACTAGCTTATACTCAAATGATGCAAACTTGTCAAAACCTAGTGCCTCTCTCTGTCACCAGGTCTCTGCAGCCAGTGTTCCACTGTGCTGTCTCTGGGTCACACTCTTGGCACCATGGCACTGCTGCCACGGCCCTCACCACTACTCTGGCTGGCTTACATGCCGGAATGCAGTGAGGATTTTCTATCTAAATCCTTATAGGCTTCGTGTAGGTACTGCATTTTGTCAGAGTATTTGTTTTTTTTGTTTGTTTTTTGGGTTTTTTTAGAGACAGAGTCTCACTTTGTCGCCCTCGGTAGAGTGCTATGGTGTCACAGCTCACAGCAACCTCCAGCACTTGGGCTTAGGTGATTCTCTTGCCTCAGCCTCCCAAGTAGCTGGGACCACAGGCCCCCGCCACAATGTCCAGCTATTTTTTGTTGCAGTTTGGCCAGAGCTGGGCTTGAACATGCCACACTCGGTATATGGGGCTGGCGCCCTACTCACTGAGCCACAAGCGCTGCCCTGTTGTCAGAGTTTTTTTTTTTTTGTGGTTCCATTGTGGATTGGAGCTTTTCAAACAGATTTTTTATATAGAAAAAAAGTATTTTGACATATTCATAATTTGGTATTTTACTAAATAGTAAAGTAATAATGCGCAAATGCTTACTTAATGCTATGTGTCAGGCACTGTTTCATGGTTGATATCAGACTGTTTGAGTCCTATATTTTACATGTATTTTAAGCTTAGAATTGGAGAGATCCTGTGTTTACTAAATACCTTACTGAATTTGAAGATACAAGAGGTCATCTCATTTAAATTACTAATATAAGCTGATTTATACCCATAGAATTAGCGATTATAGGTTCTAATAATAAGACCCTAAAAAAAGACTTTTTTGTTTTGGCAACTAATTGAAACCAGTAGTTTTGATTCCTGCTATGAAATGTACTTGAAATATACATAGTACAAAAGTACAATGAATTCATATTATTAAACCTATTAGCAAAAAAAATTTTTAAAGTATCTTTATTTGTCCTATTCCTAGGCTTTTGGCAGTTCACAAAGACAAAATTCTTGGATTTGAGCCCCAGAGGGCCCCCAATCCTGGCAATTTATTTTCATGAAGACAGACAAATGGCCAACAATCTTATGAAAAAATGCTCGTCATCTCTAGTTATTAGAGAAATGCAAATCCAAACCACTTTGAAGTAACACCTAATCTCTCTGAGAAAGACCCACATCACAAGGTCCCAAAGCAACAGATGCTGGTGTAGGTGTGGAGAGATGGGAACACCCCTGCACAGTACAGCCTTTATGGAAAGAAGTGTGGAGTCCTCATAGAACTGAAAGTAGACCTTTCATTTGATCCTGCAATCTGGTCCCTAGATATCTACCCAAAAGAAAAAGTCATTTCACCATAAGGACATTTGCACTTGAGTTTTGTGTGTGTGTGTTTGTTTGTTTTTTGAGAGAGAGTCTCACTATGTCACCCTCGGTAGAGTGCTGTGGTGTTACAGCTCACAGCAACCTCCAACTCTTGGGCTTAAGCAATTCTCTTGCCTCAGCTTCCCAATTAGCTGGGACTACAGGCGCCTACCACAACTCCTGTCTATTTTTTTGTTGAGGTTGCCCTTGTTTTTTGCTGGCCTGGGCTGGGTTTGAACCCCCTGACCCTAGGCGTACGTGGCTGGCGCCCTACCCACTGAGCTTACAGGCACAGCCTGCACTTGAGTGTTTATAGCAGCCCAGTTTACAAATGGCAGGATATGGAATCAACCCAAGTGCCCTTCAACACTTGAATGGATTAGTAAACTGTGGTATATGTATGTCATGGATACTATTCAGCATAAAAAAGATTTAGATTTTGAATCCTTTGTTAAAATTTGAATGGATTTGGAGAACTTGCTTGTAAGTAAAGCATCATGAGAATGGAAAAAAAATATCACATATACTCAATACTAATTTGAAATCTGTAGATTAACAACAGCATGCTCACATGAGTGAAAAATTCAATTAAATCCAAGAATCAGGGAGGAAGGTTGGTGGGTTCTTCCAAGCAGGAACAACGTGGGGGTGTATGGGACACTTCCTGCGTGAAGGACTCAACTGCAATTTAGGCTTTACTTTACAAGTACAAACAATGTAGCCTAATTGTATGTACCCTCATATTAATCGGAAAGACCATCGTCATAACTCATTTCTGCTATAGGCATTTGCTACCCTGGTGAGTACTATCAGGATGCAAGCAAATTTCTTCTAAAATCAAAGAAGCAAGAAATATCTCACTTTTATAGTAAAACTTTTACTACCAAAACAATGCTTTATATATTTATAAATACTCATATTTAGTATGAATTAGGTCTATTTTACATAATTCCTTAACAACAGATTATAATAGAAAGGATGACAAGATGAGTTTTCTTTTGTATAACCTAAGAGTTAACTAACATGGGTGGCTAGAACTTTCTCTAACAAAGATAAAAAGCCTTCTGCAAACAGTCCTGGCAGGGCAGGCAGCCTAGAGCACCTACAGGCCTCTGCACTGTGCAGACTCCCCGCCTGGTGCTTGCAGCCCGGCTGCCCTCAGGCGATGCTGAGCCCTTGGTCCACCAGTTACTTAACAAGCTTGTTTTTCTTGTTTATGACTGGAACACAATTAGGAGAAAAGTCTGTAAGAATTGACACACAAGAACTGCAGGAGGGAGATGGCCAAGGCTTCAAAATCAGTAAGTATAAAATTATCCTGGTAAATGTGAGTCTAGCACTTTTCCAGAGCTCCTTAAAGGCACTGCCTATTTCTCTGTTTCTTAGGTTAGTCATATTGCAACAATTGTTGATAATAATCCCTAATCATCTAGGAAATGTGGACTTACAGTTAGAATACGGTTTAGTAAAGCAGAGATGGGCCACATTTTTGAATAAAAAATGAATACAAGTTTCTATAGTGGTTAATTTGTGGAGTTAGGAATATTCATTAATGGCAGTTGTTTCTAACTTAGGTTCTAAGTGTTTGTTTCAGGGTGTCCGTAAACTTTTTTTAGAAATTTCAAAATCGTGTATAAGTGTGGATCTTTTTTCCATGGGGGAAGAAGGACTCCACAGCTTTCATCAGATTCTCAAAGAAAAATAAACTCCCCAAATAATTTAAGAATATTTCAAGCCAGAGAAGCACGTTAATTTTAAAAATAGGGATGGGATAGTGATTCTTTGCATACAAAACAGGTTATCAGTTGTGATTATCAGTTATAATTAAATTTAGGTATGTGATGAAGCTGGAAGCTTCTTAGAACTGTCCAAAAATTTTTTAACAAATTGAATTTAATGACGTAATTTTTTTTTTTTAGCGATTCATGAACCAAGTAACATCCCACCTATAAAATAGAAAGGCTCTGGGTGGCGCCTATGGCTCAGAGGAGTAGGGTGCCGGCCCCATATGCCAGAGGTGGCGGGTTCAAATCCAGCCCTAGCCAGAAACTGCAAAAAAAAAAAAAAAATAGAAAGGCTCTGTCCAATCTGACCACAGAGGTTTATAGGTAGAAAAAGGCTGAACAATGCAGAAATAAGCAACAAAAAGTTAATTGGTTGTTTCAAATTTAGTATATTTGTTTGGGTTAAAGCAGAGGAGACTTCTTATGCCTGCTCTGATTGACTGGGTCCCTTCTCACTGGTTACTGTGAATCTTCTGGTTGTTTTGGAAAACTCCATTTTAAAGTTCAGTTTGATTACACAGCACCCAACATAAGTGACTCCATTCTCACTTGGTCTGGTCTGTTGGGGCTTAGTCCAAGAGCTCTGTCCAAAAGAAAAAAAATGGCTTCCCACAGATTTTACTTAATGGAACAGTTTAAGCTCCCTTTTTTCTTAGAATACTGCCATGGGTTTTTGCTGTCTTCCTTATAGCGTCATAGCCTAAAGTAAATTTAGCTATAAAGTCAAAGGTATCTTCAGTCTGGTCTCTGCTTTCTGTCTTCCAGGGTATCCTAAACCAGTTTCCAAACCTCATTCTCCAGTCAGCTAGACAAATAGCTGCCTCAACTGGCAAGAAATCTAAAATGGGAATAGATTCAACTCCCTCCTCACCACTGAGCCAAACTCTAAGGTTTGGAAAACGATGTGTTGAATTTGGAGTCAATGGAGGAGAGGGAAGGCCTCAGGAAAGTGGGAAAGAGCTAATAATCTGCTGCTCTGTCATCAAGGGGATAATATATCAATCTCTTTTTTTTTTAATTTCAGGTTATTGTGAGGGTACAAACAACCAGGTCACAATATTTGAATTTGTTAAGTAAAGCAGTGTCTCACGTACTCTTGTAGTTGTGTCCCACACCCAAAAGGCGTGCCATACACCCTTACCTTGTGCCTTTAGTAGGAGCACACCAATCTCCCTCCCACCTCCCCCTTTTTTTATGAGACAGAGTCTCACCTAGTCACCCTGGGTAGAGTGCCCTGGCATCATAGCTCCTAGCAACCACAAACACAGATAATTTACCTCATTCTTTTCAGTGGCTATAGAATATTAATTGTCATTTATGATTCATTATATAGGGTATTTAGATTATTTCCCCTTGAAGCTATTAACATTCAGTGGTCCAGTGGCCCTCTTTATATGTATGTTATGGTAAATTAGCCAAAAAAAAATTCCTAATAGTCAAACTGCCTTGCAAAAGATAAGACAAACTAATGGCCAACAAACACATGAAAAAATACTCCTCATCCCTAATCATGAGTGAAATGCAAATCAAAACCAGTGACAATAGCCCACATCCCAAAGTCCCATAGCTTCAGGTGCTGGTGTGGGTTCAGAGAGAAGTGAACACTTACACGCTGTTGCGGAGATTGCAAACTAATAAAGCCTTTTTTGGAGGAAAAGTATGGAGAATCCTCAAAGAGCTAAAAGTAGACCTTCTATTTAATCCCACAATCCCACTACAAAGTATCTACCCAGAAGAAAAAAATCATTGTACCATAAGGATATTTGCACTCAAATGTTTATAGCAGCTCAATTCAAGGTTGCAAACATGTGAAACAACCCAAGTGCCCATCAGCCCATGGATGGATGAACAAACTGTGGTATACGTATGTCATGGAATACTGTTCAGCCATAGAAAGAGATGGAGGCTTTACATCTTTGTATTTACCTGGATGGAGATGAAGAACATTCTCCTTAGTAGAGTACCTCAAGCAGTGTCTCACGTACTCAGTACTCATTTGAAACTAATAGATGAAAACTATAGGCCCACGTGAGAGAAAAATACAATTAAGTTCAAAAAAGGAAGAGGGGAAAAGGGATTCAGTAAATTCCCACTTAATGGATACACTGTAGGGGGATATGGCATGCCTCCTGGTGAAGGACTCAACTATAACTGGGATTTACCTTAAAAGTGCAGACAATGTAGCCTAATTGTATACACCCTAATGTTAACCCCAAGTTAAAAAAATAATAATAAAAGGGCGGCGCCTGTGGCTCAAAGGAGTAGGGTGCCGGCCCCATATGCCGGAGGTGGCGGGTTCAAACCCAGCCCTGGCCAAAAATTGCAAAAATAAATAAAAATTTAAAAAGAGAAGTACTTTGAAATCGAATAGGTATTATCCAATAGCCTTACTTCTGCCCACAGTGTATGAGAGTACTTGTTTTTCTTCATCCTCATTGGCACAGGGCTGGTTCAGTCTTTTCATTTTTTTTTTTTCAGACTAATAGGTAAAAGGAACTCTCATGTTTTGTTTTGATTTATTGTGTGTTGGGAAGAACAAATTCATCTTAAAATAAATACTCATCAGTTTGCTTTTGATTTTAAGAACCAGGGGTCCTTTTTCTTTTGCTTATTGTTTTGTTGGGGGTTTTTTGCTTTTTTTTTTCTTTCATTTAAGTACCTTGTGCTCCCCATTTCTTATGGTCTTGGTATTTTCTCTAAAAGTCATCTTCCTAAAGTGTGTCATAAGTAAAATACATTTTGGGAGAAGATCAAATTTTCTTTCCTCTTTTTTTTTTTCTTTTAAGCGTTGGTAGTCTTGGGTTGAACTAGTATTTCAGTTGATGTCTCCATCTCTGTGCTTTGGCAAGATCTTCTGCAATGGTTTTAATCATTTCATCAGTAGTTTCCTTCAAAATGGCTGCTGTCTTTAGGGCATGGTCCAAAGCCGAATGTAAACCCTACAAAGGAAAGGGCCGCACGTTTTAATTACATACACTTACCACTGTCTCTGCTCATTGGATTCTCTCATTATTAAACATTACAAGGTGTGATTGTGGAGTCGACTTTTCCACACAGTCTATTTCTGCTTGAGGGCTGGTTTCCTAGGAAACTAGCCTGAGATGAAACATATTTGTTAGTGAAAGGGACAGAAACAAGGCCAATGCGTGACTGGCGAGCATGAACAGAGGGTGAGGTCAGTGGTACCTTGGGCTGTTTCCCTGCTGCAGAGAAAGAAAGCAAAAGCTCTTAGAGGGGCCACCCAGGGGGATTTGGGGCCATAACCACTGAGACAGCACCCGGGACACAGCGCATTAGGAAGTGGCCTGGAACTAAAGCGACTGACTTGAACATAGGAAACTACTGGCAGCCACGACCACAGCATCACTGGAATGGGCCCCGAGGGCCTTCCAGCCCCAGCCAGGGGAATCCTGTAGCAGAGGCACCACCCACAGAACACTTTCTTCAGGAAGTTTCCCTTGGAAGCAATTTAGGAATAATGCAAACCATGTGGCTGCCAAGGCTGTGTGTTTTTAGGGCAGTGCTGAGCAGACGGCTGTTTCTAGCAGAACTTTTTCTGAAGCCCCGTAAGAATGAACTTACAAACTCAAAGGATTCCCGAGTGTTTTTTCCAAGCCCTCACCTGAGATTTAGTTTCTTCGATGCTATCAAAGTCACATGAGGATTTGCTTCCAGAGATCCTGCAGGAGAGGAAATGTGTTGAGGGTGTTGCAAAATCAGGGCTCTGAGTCACCAAAGGCTGAAGATTTTTTCTGAAAGGCAAAAACACATTGATACTTGTGTAAAGCAGCACCATCAAGCACATCCCCTGTTCAGGTCAGCTCTGTGGTTTGGCGATGACTCTGTGTGCTTTGGTCAGGTACCCCCTACCTTTCACAGCCGTCATAGTTGCAAGTGGCTGACCACGGCTGACCTTGCTAAAACTGTGAGGGTCTTTCCTCCTGAAATTTGTCTACTTTTCCTTTGGCACAGAAAGAGGCAAGACTCCAAAGAGATTTTTTTATTCAGTTTTCATTCTGTTAGAGCCATCCTTCTACCTTACATATTTATAAAACAAATACACAAAATTCCCAATTGCAGGCACCTTGGGTTAAATTCATTCTAGCACCCCAAAGAGGCAGAAGCAGTAGAAAAACAAAGCAGTGCCTCTTTAAGGCGGTGGGCTGCCCTTGACTGCTACACTGTAATTACAGTTCTGTGTGAGGGATGCCTGAGTCTGCACTGAGTGAAGGAAGGTGCAGGGCTGCTGTGTTGCACAGGCTGTGCACTGCATGACTCTGGATAGGGGGAGCATTAGCCGTACAGTCTGAAGGGCGCTGCCTGGAGTTACCCTCTTCACCATGGTCAGTGGCCCTAAGGGATGCCACAAGAACCTGCCCATCCACAGGTCTGTCCTGCAACGACCCTCACATCTTTCCCCAGCTAGTTTCCTCTGTTAAGCGTTACTTCTTTAGTACATACAACACTTGTGAGCAATACCATCTCCTCACTTAAATGCTTGTGACCTCAGAGCCCTCACCTCCTCCCCACCCCACCACAGATTAGTTTGACAGATTGGGTTTATCCTCCAGCTGAGAAGTGATCCAGCACCTGAGGCCCCTACTGATGACCTCTGGGCAGCGGGGAAGGCACGGACATCAGCGTCTGCATCCCCATGTCCAACCAGCCTTTGCCACCAACAAAATTAACAACCAAGTACTGATGAGCCAGCAGGCATTCTAAGTGAATGGGAGTTTGGCACTATTATTCCCACTGTACAGAGGGGGAAACAGGCACAGAGAGCCCAAATAGCCTACCCAAAAGATGAAAACCCACAATGTCTCCACAGGCCTCACTCCTAAGCACCACATTGCACCACCCCACAGGGGCAGGTAGTAGGTTCACACTGAGCGGTTTCACTGTCAGCCTGAACCACTAGCCACTCTGTGAGGCTGTTGGTTCTGCCTCTTGAATACCCAGGCTCGTCTCACTCCATCTCCACCACCCTTGGCCAAGCCTCATCATCTCACCCGGGTTATTGCACTATCCTACTTGGCATTTTTTTTTTTTTTGAGACAGAGCCTCACCCTGTCACCCTGGGTAGAGTGCCATGGTGTCATCGCAGCTCACAGCAATCTCAAATTCTTGGGCTCAAGTGATCCTCTTACCTCAGCCTCCCAAGTAGCTGGGACTACAGGCACCTGCCACAACACTTGGCTAATTTTTCTATTTTTAGTAGAAAAATAGGGTCTCACTCTTGCTCAGGTTGGTCTCAAACTCCTCAGCTCAGGCAATCCACCTGCCTCAGCCTCCCCGAGTGCTAGGATTAAAGATGTGAGCCACCATACCCGTTCTTACTTGGCCTTTCTGCTCCATTCAACCTGGACTCTTCTCTTTCATCCCCCTCCTTCAGTAGCTACCGTGAACTTTTAAAATACTAAAGAACGTCACTGGGGTTCCGTTGTTCCCAGAGTCTGAAATCCTTCCTTGAGCTGACAAGCCAAGCAGCACCAGCTCTGCCCTCCCCACCCATCCCACTGCCTGTGCAGCCTCATCTTGCTCCACCCCCATTCCCACATTTGGCTCCAGCCACATTGTTCCTGAACATGCTAAGGCCTGTTAGCCTGTTCCCACAGCAGGAAGCCTTCATAGACTAGAATGTTCTTGCTATGCGCATGTCCCCTCACTGGGTCATTCATACCTACCCTTTGGAGCTTGGCTTCCCTGAACCCCCAGATTAGGTGACTAGCACTCTGCACAACCTCTTCTTGGCACTTTAAAGACTGGCTCCTGTACTAGAAACCTAAGCTCCATGAGGGCAGGGACAGTGGTTGACTGTGTCTTTGGGTCTGAGCACCTAGCACAACAACCTGCTTTTGATGCTCAGACACTTGTTGAACAAATCATGATCTAAGTATTACTTAGGCTTAGGTTTGAGTCCTGGCTCCACTACTTATGACCTAGGTGATCTTAGGCAGATAATAAGTTCATTATATGTACCCAACCAACGATAGATGTTTTTATTTCTACTAGTAATAATGTTAATATAGTAATACTTACTCTCCTGGTGTGGGCTCATGTTCACCTTGAGATTTTGAATTCGTTCTCTGGGAATAGATCCATTTTGATTTTGAATGAGCTGGAAAATGTTAGCTATGATTAAATTCAGAGTATCAAAAACGATCCCGGATGGTGCATATGTGAGCATCATTTCCTGAACTTTTCTGCATGAAATATTTCATGCAATTTGAATAAATAAGAAAATTAAGTAACATAGAAAACAAAGAACTTTCTGTCAAATATTCTGAATTAAGGAAAAGAAATTCAACTTTTACTAGCAGATAAGAGACCAGGAGTTTAGCTTCCCAGCATGCTGCTGTGTGCCTGGGCATGATGTCGGACTTTGGGCCCAACTGGAAACCCAACAAATGGAGGAATAATAGCTCCCAAGAGGTTGAACCAAATGTATTCCTGAAATCCTTTCCAACTTTAAGAGTAAGTTAGAAACAATTGTGTTACTAAGACAATTCCAGAAGGTAGACTAAACAGAAAAAAGGAAATTGTGGGAAAGTCACCATGGAAAACAAAAAGGCAGCCAGTGGTGGTGCTCATAGCTCAGTGGGTAGGGTGCCAGCCATATATACCAGGGCTGGTGGGTTCAAAGCCGGCTCGGCTAGCTAAAGCAACAACTGCAACAACAACAAAAAAGTTAAAAAAAAAAAAAAAAAAAAAAAGACAGCCAGGGAAAAGAAGAGAGACAAGTTGGTGGCCGAAAATCTGCCCTGTCTGGTGCTAAGACTCCCTTTCCTTCACGTTCCCTCTTCTGCCTGCCCCTCTTCCTTCCTCCAGGTCTCCTGTTCATTCACTGATGTCAAGGTCTCACTCACCCTCCGGAGGGTTCCACTGGACTAGGGAAAGCGGGAGCCATTGTCCCTCAGACATGGAAGGCAGGGCAGAGGCCAGAAAGTCCATATTTAGTTCCGCTGACCACCCAGACTAGGTCATGATGAGCAGAGCACTAAGGAGCTCAGTTTTAATTCTCTGCTAGTCTCCAAGGATAATTTTGAGTTTTACACAGAAACTCAAGAGTCAATGGACCACAGGGTTATCTGGTCAACTTCTAGTCCGGTCTACAGATCTATAGCATTGACACAAAGTGTATTGTCTCACAGATGGGATGCACAATCTGTAATAGCCCACACCATTTTCGTCAGCTCCAGCTGCCGGAAAGGTCTTCTTTTAACATTGAGAGAAAGCTGCCTTCTTATGATTCGCTACCCTCTTAGCCACTACAGTAGAACCTCCACAGCTGACCACCTCCCTACATAGGTTGACCTAATTTTCATAGACTGGACATGTACCACATGTATGTTATCAGTACAGTTGGCCTAGTTTGTCACAGTCCCTTGGGTGGTCAACTCACAGAGGTTCTGTATATGTTTCCTAATGGAGTTCAAAATCACATTTAAGTGACTCAGTTGCACTTCTAATTCATATATTAGAATGACAGGTGTCACAGCTATAGACCAAAAGATCAAAGAGAGTAAAGAAATCTGCCCTGTGGCCTCCGCAGTCTTTGTGACTGTCACTTTGGGAGAATGTATTTGTTTGGAGGATTTGGCAGCTGTGGGCAGGGAAGAGGAGGCACAGTTGAAGTCTTTAGTCCTGGGCTTTGGTGACTGTCAGGGGGAGCAAACACTCTGTGCCCTGACCCGGAAAGGGAGAGGAAGAGCTCTGAGGGTGTCAAGCCCAGGATGTGACAGTGTCAGCCACGTGTAACTATCGTTCTGTGATGAGACAAGAAGTCTTTTCTTTCCTCTTTTGTGTCCCCTTAGCATACCATGATTAGCTTTTAGCACTTACATATTTTGCCTGGAACTTTGCTTATTTGGGTGTGAGTCCCTATCACTCAAATTAGAAATTCTCTGGTATGAACAGCCTTGTTATTCATCTTTATAAATAAACATTCGTGAGATTTTCATTTTTTTCCAAAGACAGCCAAATTGTGCATTGGATATTAGCAACATGATGTCTAAGGAGTGAAAAATAGTCTGTTTCTCTACATGCTGACTTTAGTGGGGATATATTTACAAAGCGTTGGCCACTCCTGAATAGTGTCAATAATAGTGGTGATTATCCAGTCAATCATTTCTTCAGGAAACATAAGTGGGTACCAGCTGGTGCTGGGATGGCTCTTAATAACTTTCCAAGTCCTTGCTCACTGGAACTTCATATTTCCCAGCCCCAGCTCAGCCTTTTGCTTTCAGGTGTATGGCTGGATTTGGAAATGTCAGGCGAGTGCAGGAGACCTGGGCAGCAGATTGGAGAGGCCAGGGCTCCCCCAACGGAAGCAGTGGCCACTGTCAGAGAGGGCTCCCATGCCTGGGGTGCTAGGCTGCTGACAGATGGGATCCTGTAGGAGATACACTTACGAAGTGGAGAAGCGTTACTTTCACGTAAAGAGCGGAGCTGTACAAAGGCACCATTTTCATTATGATTAAAGTACTTCTGTCCTGGAGTGTTGTATCTATAACGAAATTCTAAAAAGAAAAGGTTAGAAATCTAGTTCCCACTGTGCCTGGGAATAGTGGCGTTCCCCCCACCCACTTTTCTGAACCTTACCTGCCACCCTCAGCAGTTCTCACCTTTAAGCAGATTTTTACTGCAGATTCTGGGGCTGGGAATCTCAATGCGACAATCCTCACATTTGCTACTCTGCGATCCAATGCCAGGAGCAGAACTGGAGCTGTGTCCTATATTAGAACCTGAAAAAGCCAAAGGAACACAAAGGAGGTGTAAGTCTCGATTATAGTCATAAAATGTGATGTGGAGAGTAATGCTCAGGTGACACTCAGGCAACCTACTGGAGAGGCCTGCGTGGCAGGGAACTGAGACCTCCCACCAACGGTCGTGCAAGTGAAACATCTTAGAAGCAGACACTCCGGTCCCAG
The DNA here is from genome assembly GCA_963573935.1 of Arctocebus calabarensis. NCBI lineage: Eukaryota > Metazoa > Chordata > Mammalia > Primates > Lorisidae > Arctocebus > Arctocebus calabarensis. Next base: position 15,123 of record CAUYON010105445.1, read on the forward strand.
TCCAGCTTTCAGGTACCTCACGAGAGATGCTGAGCCTGACCCATCCAGCTAAGGTACTTCCAAATCCCTTACCCACAGAAACTGTGAGATAATAAATGCTGGTTGTTTTGTGCCATTAAGTTCTGGGTACCTTGTGACACAGCAATTGCTAGCTCTTTGATCCTGATAAGTCACTAATGTTCCTGAGCCTCCATTTCCTTATCTATAAAATAAAGCTATTAATTCCTACCTTACAGAGAAGTTATGATCACTAAATGGTTACACATTGCCCACAGTCTCCCAACTTTTTATTTCCGAACTCTTTTTGACACTTAAAATTGAGGATCCTAAAGAGCTTTTGTTTATGTGGTTTTTATCTACTGTATATCACAATATATACTGTCTAAGGTGGAAATCTCCCCCTGCCTTACAAAAGAGCTGTCATATAACATTCAGTAATCTGTAGATGGATTGGTATAAAGGGACTGATATGTAAACTGCAAGTCTTTTTTTTCTTTAGAGACAGAGTCTCACCTTATTGCCCTCGGTAGAGTGCTATGGCATCACAGCTCACAGCAACCTCCAACTCCTGGGCTTAGGCGATTCTCTTGCCTCAGCCTCCCGCATAGCTGGGATCACGGGTTCCCACCACAATGCCCGGCTATTTTTTTTTTTTTTTTTGGTGCAGTTTGGCTGGGGTCGGGTTCAAAACCCTCCACCGTCGGTATATGGGGCCAGCGCTCTACCCACTAAGCCACAGGCACCGCTCCAGTTGCAAGTAGTTTTTGCTTGTGCGGAATCATTCATATTTTCTGAAGACTGAATGGGCAGCTCAGTGGCTTTTTTAGAATTTTAAACTGAGACATTTAAAAACATTTGTATTTATTGTGTCATTTAACAATAATCAATTTCGGCTCGGCGCCTGTGGCTCAGCGGGCTAAGGCGCCAGCCACGTACACCTGAGCTGGCGGTTCGAATCCAGCCCCAGGGCCCGCCAAACAACAATGACGGCTGCAACCCAAAAATGGCCGGGTGTTGTGGCGGGTGCCTGTGGTCCCAGCTACTTGGGAGGCAGAGGCAGGAGACTTGCTTGAGCCCAGGAATTGGAGGTTGCTGTGAGCTGTGATGCCACAGCACTCTATCCAGGGTGACAGCTTGAGGCTCTGTCTCAAAAAAAAAAAACAAAACAATAATCAATTTCATGTTAATAAAATAACATTTTTTTTTTTGAGATAGAGCCTCAAGCTGTCACTCTGAATAGAGTGCCATGGCATCACAGCTCACAGTGAACCTCCAATTCCTGGGCTCAAATGAGTCTCCTGCTTCTGCCTCCCAAGTAGCTGGGACTATAGGCACCTGCCACAACATCCAGCCATTTTTTGGTTGCAGCCATCATTGTTGTTTGGCAGGCCCGGGCTGGATTTGAACCTGCCAGCTCAGGTGTACGTGGCTGGCGCCTTAGCCCGTTGAGCCACAGGCGCTGAGCCTATAAAATAACATTTTTAATGAAAAATAACTGTACTTTTCAAAATAAAAGAAGACTGTTAGGAGGGTGGCATTGTTTTATGTTTTGGTAAATATCTTGAATATTTGGGTTGGTTACTTGGAGGCAGCAGAGTCCCTCACTGCATCTCCACAAGTCAGTTGCAGTGTTATCCTTACATAGATGCATAGCTGGGAAAGGGAGGCCCTCATGGCCTTCTGAAGGGTTTCAGGGAACCCCAGGGGCCCTCTGACCACACTTTTGAAAACCCTTACTCTGTTACAGCATCTGATATAATAAGTATGAAAGTGACACCTATTATTATTATTAGGAAATGTATCATGTACAGAGAGGTGAGCACACAGGACTGAGCTGGAACAGGGCTAGGGCAGCAGGAGGGTGAATGTGAGCTCGGGCCCCCGTTCCCTCATGCCCGAGCTGGGTAGGTCAGTCTCAGCTGAGGTTGTCACGCCCAGGAGCTGCCTGAGCACGCAGCCCCCGCCCCTGGCCATACTGTTTCCTTACCCAGGACAGTTTCTGTGCTTAAACGATCTTTGGAGACCTTACATTGAATTCCACACACGGATACTCCCTAGGGCTCCTCCAGCTCTAACTTTCTCTGCCTCTATGAAATGTATATGACCAAGTGAGCAGCCACTCTCAGGGGGCCTTATCGAGTACAGCTATGGGTCATATGGAAAGGACAGGGATGGACAGGCTGTAGGACCCTGCTGATTGAGTCCATGGAGTCCTGCAGTCTCAGCTAGAAATGGGTGTTGGCATTTGACCCTACTTGACACATCTTATTTAAATCTATTCAATTATTAATTCTTTATATCTTGCCAAAAAAAATACAACATGTAACACCCTCGGCCAGGGCAATGCTCTTGGCATGGCAGATGGCAAGCTGGTGCCTACCCTGAGCACTCACACCCACAGCGCCAGGCCCCTCAACTTACTGAGAGTTGGATCTGAGCACACCGCCTTCTCTTGAATGACAGCTGAAAACCCGCCGAGGTCCATCCTTCCATGGCCTTTTTTATCCATCCTTTGCTTCCTAAAAAAAAGTGCATTAAGATCCCATAAACTGGTGCTGGCTTGGCACCCATAGCACAGTGGTTACTGCATGAGAGGCTGGAGGGTTCGAACCCAGCCCGGGCCAGCTAACCAACAATGACAACTGCACCAAAAAAGTAGCTGGGTGTTGTGGCAGATGCCTGTAGTCCCAGCTACTTGGGAGGCTGAGGCAAGAGACTCACTTGAGCTCAAGAGTTTGAGGTTGCTATGAGGTATTATGCCACAGCACTCTGCTGAGGGCAATAGAGTGAGACTTGTCTCAAAAAATAAATTTTAAAAAAAATCCCGTAAACTTTTAGTACACTTCCACTTTAAGAAAGTATCAATAGGCTTGGCGCCCATAGCTCAAGCGGTTAGGGTGCCAGGTACATACACTGGAGCTGACGGGTTCGAATCCAGCCTGGGCCTGCCAAACAACAATGACAACTACAACCAAAAAATAGCAAAATTAGGAAATGTATCATCTACAGAGTAGTGAGCACAGAACTAAATGCTGAGCTGGAACAGGGCTAGGGTAGCAGGAAGGTGAATGTGAGGAGGGGGACTGGGGACGGGGGCCAACTACAGGCGTTGTGGTGGGCACCTGTAGTCCCAGCTACTTGGGAGGCTGAGGTGAGAGAATTGCTTAAGCCCAAGAGTTTGAGGTTGCTGTGAGTTGTGACACCACAGCACTCTACCCAGGGCAACAGCTTGAGACTTAATGCACTTTTTTTTTAGGAAAAAAAAAAAAATACAGTATTGATAAAACGGAAATATTAAATTTCTTATGTCAGAGCCTGGAATGATGTAAGAGTGGCCTGCCCTCCTCAGCACAGAGGTCTCTGCCTGCCTGGAAGCTGCACCCAGCACAGTTTGGCCAGATAAGAATATGTACAGGAAATGAAAAATAAATGTATTGTTCTTCAGAGGATATCTAATCATCATACACACATGCACAAGACAGAAATTAGAAGTATGGAGTTACAAAATCTGGCGTTTTCCTCTTATTTATGTCTCAAAATCAGTTCTTCTCAAGGGAAGAAACTGTTCTATACAGTACTAAGTCACGTAGCTTTGACTCTATAAATTCAGGGCTGAGTGTATCTAAAATGTACAGCAAGATGGATTTTGTCCAGAGTCTGTCCAGTTTTGTCTCATTAAATGTCAGGGTGTATCCATATAATGAAATACGTTGCCTGTGGGTCTGAAGGCGGCAGGAGCACGTGCAGTTCAAGTTAGCTGTCATGGCCACGAGGGGGCGTCAGAGAGCAGCACAGCGATTTACATTTTACCAGGAGGCTTCCCATGACCTGCCTGTAGCCTGGGTCTCCCTCCACAGAAATCCTAACTCCTCCAAAGGAATTCTAATTAATAACAGTTCTTAACATAGCTCTTGCTCAGCCCCTGAGATACAGTAACAGCCTCTTGAGAAAGCTGATCATTCTTGGTGTCACAGGCCCTGTGCCCAAAATACCCTTGCAGCAGTAAGGCTGGGGTATGACACGACCTGTGAAGACAAATGCGGCTCTGTGCTGGTCCGGATGTGCCTAGGCCTGCTGTGAGGGGTTCCCGGGCTGGGAACTGAGAAGCCAGGCCCCTTTCCTCTGCTTAGAAAAGCATGTGCTCCCTCTGAGTCACATATTTTCTCACACCTCATTTTCTGTCTCCACCCTCCTCCTCTGGAGCATTTGAACATCTGCTCTCCAAAGAGGGAAAACTTGGCTCTCACTCAAGCGAGTGCCGCCCAACACACGACTTTCTGCTTTTAAACTCCTTTCTGAGCTACAATCTTCTGGCCAAACGTAATTCTACTAGAGAAGATAGTTTTTCAATAAGACAAAGTAGCTAAAGTGCATTCTTAAATCCAGAATTTTGCATCCAAAATAACATAAAGGGATAAGCATTTTACATTTGACATATGTATAATTTCTCTAGAAATATATAATAATTTTACAAATATCATGAAAATAGTTATGTACATCAGCAAGCTTCATAAAGAACACATACCATCAGAGAGATTTAGTCTTTTTTTTTTTTTTTTGAGTAGAGTGCTGTAGCGTCACAGCTCACAGCAACTTCAGACTCCAGGACTCAAGAGATTCTCTTGCCTCAGCCTTCTGAGTAGCTGGGATTACAGGCGCCCACCACAATGCCCGGCTATTTTTTAGAGACACGGTCTCACTCCGACTCAGGCTGATCTCAAGCTCTGAGTGCAGGCGATCCACCTGCCTCGGCCACTCAGAGTGCTGGGATTACAGGTGTGAGCCACCTCACCTGGCCAAGATTTAATCTTCTAACAGAGGAAAAAGTATATAGTCCTCCCTTAAATTAATAATTCCTTGGGGATTATGAAGTTTACCAAGATTCTGATTGGTGAGTTGTCTATATCTCCTCATCACTCCCAGAAGCGGAATCACTGCTGGATCTCATTGTGTACTTGGTTGGGCTTTTCCTTCCACCTTGTCCACCAGAAAAAGTGCATTCAGTTTGGAATGTTGGTCCCTGTCTTCGTTCTTATTTACATCTGAAGGGTTTAGAGTAGGAGTTTGGAAGAGAAGCATTTGGGTATCTTGATGCTGATCAGAATATTTTACAATTGTCAAAATATTTTTACTATACTTCATAAACCTTTAAGAAGCCAAAATTAGACTGTAATTCAATAAATAAAAATGGTAGGCCTGGGATGACTCACTGGGTAAGCTTCATTAGTGTCTCTTGTATTAATATTTTAAGGACAGCTCAAAGCTGATGACTGACATGGTGCTTTAGAGTTATGACCCACATCAAACAACACAAAGTAATTTTTAGCACAAACTCCACGCTGTGTCTTTTTTTAGAGGCAGAAACTCAATAGCATGCTCAAGCACCCGTCCCGGGGTGGAATGCTAACAGGAAGCTTCAGCCCTTGTCATCTGCTTCTATTAGAGTCCATTACGTGCATTTATGGGTGGTTGCTCAACAGCACCTCCCTCCTTGACTCTTGACCTTCCAAAGGTAAATTAGCCAAGCTTGGCCCTAGTCCCCAGTGAGCTTGGCGCTTCAGATAAATGATTCTGGATGCACACAGGCTAACGCTTGATTCAGTGAGTTTTCCGAAAACATTGAGGATTTCTCTTTAGGATTTTTCACGATTTACGACTTGTTAGCACGAGAAGATTTCTTGCTTAGGAATGGAAAGAAGTCTGCTCTGAGAAGAGGGGTGAGGCTTGTTCTTGGGTCTAGGGGGCACAGAGGCAGCAGGGGAGTCTTGCTCATTGGAAAGAGAGGGGAGTGACAGTGGGAGCTGGCTTACAGTGCTGGGCAATAATCCAACAAAGGCAATAATCCTTTGGGCAATATTATAAATAAATCCATCAGGGCAATATTCAAACAAAGCCTAGAGGTCCACCCTCCCTGTGCTGTGACTGATTCTGAAGCCAGGGGACTTACCAGAACCGCCTGGGGAGATTTAAAAGCTGTATTCCTAGCCTTGGCGTGTTGATTCTGTGGGTGGGTGGAGGCTTGTGCATTACTTTAATCTCCCCTAGTGATGTTGATATTCTGCCCAAGTGAGAACCACTGCTAGAGGATTCGTAAGGTGGAAGAGAGGCTGGGCTGAGTGCCGAGCCCTGAGATCTGGGATTCTGTAACTCAGCCAGCGCCTTCCGTTGGTTGCTGCCCATGCTCCCGGAGGCATTATCCCAGAACTGACTCCTACCCACCCTGGGAATGTCACCTCTCCATTCCTGGAGCTGGCAGCAGAAGGCACAGCTCAGACTGGGCTCCATCGTCTCTGCAAGTTCCTGGCTTCCCGAGGTGCCAGTGAGGTCCTCCTGCACCACACAGCACACACAGCTGTGGGTGTGACAGAGGATGTGACTCATCCCCCTGGCTGCACGCAGGTGACCCAGCAAGCCGCGCAGACCTGCCTGAACTCGCTAAGCCTCTCTTACAGGCGTGGAAAGGGAGGCCAGCAGGACAGGAGTAAGGAAAGAGCCAGTGCTTATTTCCAAAGCTCTCTCAGGAGGGTCTGCGCCCCTTCGGCCCGGGGCTTAAAACAGTTAGCTTCCACCCTGGTTTACCTCTTTGAAAATCTGGTGTACAGATGAGAGAATGCTTTTTCCTTTTTCCCCTTTTCTTTAGTTTCCCATTAATCCAAGCTTCACCAGAGGATGAACAGATTTAGAAAGATAATTTTTAAATATATTAATCTGATCACTGGTTAGAACTCTAAAAGCTTTTTCAAAGAAAAATGTGTCCAGCTATGAATTAAAATGGGTCAGGGACTATCGGGAGGCCTAAATGATTTGGTTATAGGTCCCTTTCTAGCACAAAACAATTGCTCTACTGATCTAAAAGAGCTGAAAGCATCCACTGTGTATTTTTTTATTATGGTCTTATCCTTTATGTAAGCAGAAAAATAAATGTGCTTTTTCCAGCATTATTGTTCTCATGGCTTTCTCCACATTTTGAATTACTTCCTGAGGAAATGACTGGGCCAAAGGTTGCGAACATGTTTGTGTGATGATAGCTGTTGCCAAATTACTTTCCACAAAAGTCGTACAGATTACACAGCCACCGACTATGTGGATGGCTCGGTTGGACCACACCTTCCTCAGCATCAGGAATTATCACTGTTTTTGTTAATTTAAGAAAAGGTTAGCATCTCGTGTGAATTAGTATTTCCTCTGTGATTCAGGGAGAAAACCTATTTTCATACGCTTATTTATTAATTGTATTTCCTACTTGTGATCTTTTAGTTCATATCCTTTGTCCATTAGTTTTTGGAGGGCTTCCCCCTTTTCTGATTAATGAAGCAGCCACTTGTTGCGTGCTCGTGATGTGCCAGGTGCTTCTTACATAGTCTCATTCCATCTCACCATCCTGGCACGTCGTCTGCATTTTAATGATGAATAATCGTAAAGGCTCAGAGAATTTAAGCAACTTGGCAAGGTCATGTAAGGAGTTAAGTGGCTGAGCTGGGATTTGTCTGACATGTATGCTTGTGTCTTTAATCACAATTCTCTTTTGTGCATTTGACAGAGCACGTTATGTAATAAAGATCTCAACAGTGAACATTATTTGCTCTTAATATTCTTCCAGGTAACTGCCTATTTATCTATTTATTGAGACAGAGCCTCACTCTGTTGCCCCAGGCTAGAGTGCTATGGCATCATAGCTCACAGCAACCTCTAACTCTTGGGCTCAAGCGATCTTCTTGTCTCAGCCTCCCAAGTAGCTGTGACTACAAGTGCCTGGCCATTACGCCTGCCTTGCTCTGGCAGATTGGAGGGAGTTGAGAGACCCGGCTTCAGCTCGGCGCCTGTGGCTCAATGGGCCAAGGCACCAGCCACGTACACCTGAGCTGGCAGGTTCGAATCCAGCCCGGGCCTGCCAAACAACAATGACAGCTACAACCAAAAAATGGCCAGGCATTGTGGCGAGTGCCTGTAGTCCCAGCTACTTGGGAGGCGGAGGCAGGAGACTCGCTTAAGCCCAGGAACTGGAGGTTGCTGTGAGCTGTGATGCCACAGCACTCTATCCAGGGTGACAGCTTGAGACTCTGTCTCAAAAAAAAAAAGAGAGACCCGGCTTCAATATCTTCTGCTCTTTGTCCTGGGTAGATCTTACCTTTCTAAACTACTTCTCTGCTAAAAGTCTTTCAAACTGTAAAGTTCCAAACCAACAGAATTATTATTGTTTACCACTTATTATAAGGTTGCTATAATTTTAGACCTGGGGTTTTTGTTTGTTTTATTCTTTATTTTATTTTTTTTGAGACAGTCTCAGCTGTTGCCCTGGGTAGAGTGCCATGGTGTCACAGCCACCTCAAACTCTTGGGCTTAAGAGATTCTCTTGCCTCAACCTCCCAAGTAGCTGGGACTACAGGCGCTGGCCACAACGCCCGGCTGTTTTTTGGTTGTAGTTGTCATTGTTGTTCGGTAGGCCTGAGCTGGATTCAAACCTGCCAGCTCTGGTGTATGTGGCAGCACCCTAGCTGCTGAGCCACAGGCGCGGAGCCTGACCTGGGGGGAGGGGCTTAATCCCAATATTTCCAATTCATTCATAATGAAATAATTGCCAGACCCTTGCAACTTCAAAGTGCAGTCCCTAGAGCTGAACCAGCACAGCAACATTGGCATCACCTGGAGCTTTTAGCAAAGCAAAATTGCAGGCTCAGCCCCACCCCCTGAATCAGAGTGCTTTTTAACACAGATGATTCCTGGGCACAGTGAAGCAGGACAAACCCTGGTCTAGGTCCAGGTCCCCCACCGGGTTTCTCCCCAGTGCTGAAAGAGCGCGAAACTTCTAGCAATAGCTGCAGCTGTCACTAGGACTAACACCCAGGGTGCCAGGCAGGGAAAGAGCCAGGTGATCTCAATTCTGCCAATCTCAGCTCCCGGGTCAGCGGCTCTGTTTATATAGTTAGCCGGCGAGGGGGTGGGCAGAAGCGAGCCCAGCCAGGGTCGGTGAAGACGGTCTCGCAGACGGCCTCGCAGCTCTGATCAGGTTGGTCCCGGGCAGCCACGACCCCGCTGATAAGCAACTAGTTTTTGTTTGTTTCTTTGTTTTAAAGATGGTTTGGATTTCAGAATCACTTCTTGAGCTACCTGGGAGTCTCACTTTGGGGGACCGTTGGCTTTTCTACAAGCTGTTGAAGAGTCATCGGGAATTTAATTTAGGGCTCCTGGTATGGTGGGAGCACGCCACCTCAGCAGAGCGTGGTGTGGCCCTCCTGTGGCCCCTGGGTCTTCTTCCTCCCCAACCCCGCGGCCCTGCCCTGGGGTCCCTGCCCCGAAGAGCGGGGCTCAGTCCCAAGGTGGGCCACTCGCTTCTTCGTGAGGCCTGGGCCTTCTCGCTGCGACCTTTGCCTTTGCCTTTGTGGGTGCTGCGGGGCCAGCTCGCGGGGCTCCCCCGGAGTCCCTGTCGCCTCACTCCCACGCAAGTCCCGGCCTGGAGGGCAGCCAGGGTGCAACTTGGAAATCCGGGGGGAGCCGCACCGAAGGGCTTTCCTTAGGGCTGCAGTCCCACCCAGGCGGCTCGAAATCAGTTCCTTATCCTCTAGGGCACCTCAACATTCCCTGAAAGCCAATTTGGGTCCAGGACCAGCAGGGTAACAAGCTGTGAGTTTGGGGGACTGTGGTGAACTGTGGCAATCGGTTGTTCCAGCTGCAGTGGCTCAGGACTTACCACACTGAGCATTCTGTTCCTAATAGGAATTCAGTTCAAGTTCAGGATACAAAGACGAGAGGCACAGCGCTGTGGGAACACAAAGGCCGGAGCAGCTGCCGGGGTGGGGGTGGGGATCGGTGTGTAAACCACCTAACTCGGAGGCCGGCCTTGAACGAGGGAGATTTTGCCAGGCAGGTTTTTTGAGGGGGCAAACACACCTCTTTTTTTTGAGGGGGCAAACACACCTCTTTGGAAGGGCTAGCATTTGTATATCTTGTCTTTAGCATTTACAAAACCCCGTTCAAGTTTTGAATATCTGCCCCAAATGTGTCTTCAAATAATGTCTATAAGTAAAGAGTCAATTTCAGGCAGTTATTCAGATCATTCCGGTCTCAGAATTTTAATTGCTGAGAATTCTGAGACTTCAGAATCTGAAATGTTCTGATTGTTGAGGCTACAACAGCAAAAACTGATGAAAGATGGGGACTGATTGGAATTCCTCATCTCACACATGCAGATAATCCAAAATAATTCAACTTGAGGAAAATGCATAAGTGACCCGTGGGAAACATTTAACTGAGTGTGCTGTCATTTGGAAGAGGGAAGACAAAACTATGGAGAAGAATTATTTCTTTCAGGCATGATTCACAATAATCTTGCTGTTTACCCAGGAAAAATAGTCAATGGCTTATCAGTTTAAACTGCATGCTTGCATCCTAAACTAATACAAATGTTAAAAAAAAAATTAATAAAAGCTGAGGGCAGTTAACTGATGGCTGTAATCTTAGCACTTTGAGAGGCTGAGACAGGTGGATTGCTTGAGCCCAGGAGTTCAAGACCGGCCTGAGTACCATAATGAGACTTCTGCTCTACAAAACATTTTCAAAAACTAGCCAGGCCGGGTGGTGTTTGCCTGTAGTCCTAGCTACCCAGGAGGCTGAGGCAGGAGGATCCCTGGAACCCAGGAGCTTGAAGCTGCAGTGAGCTATGGCAGTGCCACTGCCTCCAGCCTGAGTGATAGAGTAAGACCCTGTCTCGAAACTAAATAAAGAAAAAGTACTAATAACACTTGAAAAAGCTTCTAACTTTTAACAGCTTGTTCCATTTTAAATAGTATGATTCATAGACCTCTGGAAAGCTTTCATAAGCTATTAAAAGAATTTGGTAAATCCATGAATTAGGAGTCTACACATGCATAAACATCATTTTTTCCTGGCACAAAATTCAGCTGTAGATCGCTGTATTACCTCATTTGAGAGTGAAGAGGGTGTGGATGCCAAGCCATCCAGGATGCCTGGAGACCTCGCAGGAAGGGAGCAAGCTGAAGTGTGTTTTCATCGATTTTTCTCTTTAATACCTTCAAGTAGCATCTCCAACTTGAAGATTTCACCTTCCACTTTTCTAAGTAAAAATAAACAGGCATGTTCTGGACGATGTAGTCGTACTCTAGTTAGTAACAACAGTTCTTGATTATGGCATTGATCTATATTATTAATGTGGCCTGCCTTCCAACAGGAAGGATGACGGACACTCACCTTGACTGGCATCCTGTTTATAGCTTTACTCAAAAGGCCTGGACTCTAATGTTTATTTTCTGTCCATTAACTTGTGTACACCTGGGTAAATCATTTAATCATTTTGGGCTTCTGATGTCTCAGTTGTAATGTTGGATAAAAATACTATGTCTTCTGGGTAGTGCCCATAGCTCAATGAGTAGGGCACTGGCCACGTACACCGAGGCTAGTGGGTTCAAACCTAGCCCGGGCCTGCAACAAAAAAACAGCTGGGAGTTGGGGCAGGCACCTGTAGTCCCAGCTACTTGGGAGGCTGAGACAAGAGAATCGCTTAAACCCAGGAGTTTAAGGTTACTGTGAGCTATGACACCACAGCACTCTACAAAGTGAGTGAGGCTATGTCTCAAAAAAAAAAAAAAATACTATGCCTTATCTGGATTTGGTGATTTTATTTATTCATTTTAATCGTTTTAGGTTAATTTGAAGGTACGAAGAATTAGGTTACAATGTTTGCATTTGTTAGGTAGAGTCCCTCTCATAATTGTGTCCCACCCTAAGAGGTGTGCCATACACCCTAACATTGTGCCCATTAAGTGGGAGACACCCATCCCCCCCTCCTCCCCTCTTCCTGTTCCCTCATTCTCCTGCCCCTCCACCTTGAATTGATGGTGGTGTTTTTGAGTTTTTCTCCTATGTGGGCTTGTATTAGATTGTCTATAGGCTTCATATGAGAATTAAGTACATTGGATTCTTGCTTTGTGTTACTTTCCTAAGAAGAATGTGTTTCAACACCAATGTTACAAAAGATGTAAAGTCTCTACCTTTTTTTTTTTTTATGCGACAGAGCCTCAAGCTCTGGATAGAGTGCCCTGGCATCACAGCTCACAGCAACCTCCAGTTCCTGGGCTCAAGTGAGTCTCCTGCCTCCGCCTCCCAAGTAGCTGGGACTACAGGCGCCCACCACAACGCCCGGCCATTTTTTGGTTGCAGCCATCAGTTGTTTGGCGGGCCAGGCTGGATTCAAACCCGCCAGCTCAGGTGTACGTGGCTGGCGCCTTAGCCCATTGAGCCACAGGCGCCGAGCCAAGTCTCTACCTTTTTTAATGGCTGAATAGTATCCCATGGTAGACATACTACAGTTTGTTAATCAATTCCTGGGTCAGTGGGCAGTTGTTTCCACATTTTAGCGATTGTAAACTGAGCTGCGATAGTCTAGTGCAAATGTCCTTATGATAAAAGGATTTTTTTTTTTTCCTTCTGGGTAGATACCTAGTAGTGGGATTTCAGGATCAAATGAGAGATGTAATTTGAGTTCCTTGAGGATTATCCATACTTCTTCCAAAGAGGTTGTATCAGTTTGCAGTCCCACCAACAGTGTAAAAGTGTTCCCTTCTTTCCACATTCATGGCAGCATCTGCAGCTTTGAGACTTTGTGATATGGGCTGCTCTCACTGGGGTTAGGTGATAAGTTGGTTTTATTTTTATATATTTATTTATTTTTTTTTTTTTTATAGTTTTTGGTCGGGGCTGGGTTTGAACCCGCCACCCTCGGTATATGGGGCTGGTGCCCTACCACCCTGAGCCAAAGGCGCCGCCCAATAAGTTGTTTTTGATATGCATTTCTCTGATGTTCAGGGACAATGAGCATTTTTTTCAAATGTTTATTAGCCATTCATTTGTCATCCTCAGAGAAAGTTCTGTTCATATCTCCTGCCCAGTGATCAATGGGATTGTTTGCTTTTGTTGTTGTTGATTGATTTGAATTTTCTATAGTCTAGTGATCAACGCTTTGTCAGATTCATACCATGCAAGTATCTTTTTGCGTTCTGCAAGTTATCTACTTTAATTGTTGTGTCCTTAGCTATGTAGAAGCTTTTCATCTTAATTAAGTCCCATTTATTTTTGTTGTTGTGATGGCCACTGCAGTCTTTGTCATAAAATGTTTCCCCAGTCCGACATCACTGAGAGTTTTTCCCATACTTTCTCCTAAGATTTTTATTTCGTGTCTTACATTTAAATCTTTTATCCATCTTGAGTCAATTTTTGTGAGTGATGAAAGATGTGGGTCCAGTTTCAGTCTTTTACATGTGGTTATCCAGTTCTCCTAGCACCATTTGTTGAATAGGGATTCTTTTCCCCATTGTAAAAAATTTTGGTTTGTAGAAAATTTCCCCATTTTGGTTTGCCAAAGATCAGATGGCAACTAAAGACTGGTTTCATCTCTTGGTTTTCTATTCTGTTCCAATATGTCTCTATTTTTGTGCCAATATCAGGCTGTTTTGATTATGGTGGACTTGTAGTATAGCCTGAAGTCTGGTAGAGTGATGCCTCCAGCTTTGTTTTTATTTAGAATTGCCCTGGCTGACTTTGGTGATTTTTTTTTTTTTTTGTAGAGACAGAGTCTCACTTTATCTCCCTGGGTAGAGTGCGGTGGCGTCACACTGCTCACAGCAACCTCCAGCTCTTGGGCTTAAGCGATTCTCTTGCCTCAGCCTCCCTAGTAGCTGGGACTACAGGCGCCCGCCACAGCGCCCGGCTATTTTTTTGTTTTGCAGTTCGGCCGAGGCCGG